>ML277751.1:0-22825 GCA_005239495.1 Nicotiana undulata
CCAACATGTTATGGCCTTGTAGTTTACATTCCTTGCAGTATTTAGGTAGATAGTCATAGTTTAAATTCACCCATTCTGTTCTTCATTCCCCATTTGTACCATGAATATTCATCCTCATCTTCTTTGGTAGGTCACCTAATAAATCAACCAAAACTTTGACCCTAGCACAACTAGGTCTAGTTTTGTTGATGGTGGCCATATCAAGGTGAAGTGGTTTGCCCACAGCTGTGGCTAGTGAAAATAAGCATTCTTTAACAAAGAACGTAGGCAACAAATTAGGGAACGATATCCATGCCATCACCTTAGATGTTTCTTCACCCGCTTTAAATTTATGATCATAAATTAAAGTACGTAGTTGATATTCACGTCCCCCTTTGTCTTTAACATAATAAACACTTTTGGATGTAAACTCAATGAAGTCTTGCCATAACGACATTCTAACAAGCGCATGCCTATCACGTAGTACACCAATATTGCACTCACCNGGTATGCGATTTGGCAGTGCATATTAATTCAAGTGTCCGCAATTATTCTTCATTTTTGAACATTCCAAGCTCTAAATTAGGCTATTTTGAGAGGGATTTCGAATTGATTCTTGAGGTAAGTCACTTGTGGTTTAATTTTCTCAATAATTGTTTTTCCTCATTGATTTCCCACCTAGATTGTGTGGTTTTAAGGTGTAATTTGGGGGTTTGAGGGCTAGGATTTGGAGAGTTTAAATTTGGGGAGTTGGGTGTCAATTTGGTGTTGGACTTTTGTAAATTTAGTATAGTTGGAATCGTGTTGGATGGGCTTCCGGATTTTGTGACTTTTATTGGATTTAGAGACGTGGGCCTGGGGGCCGGCTTTTTAGCGGACTTTTTTACTTTCAGTTAAAGCTTAGTAATTTCTTATGGAATTGATTCCTTTAGCTCGCGTTGATTGTATTGAACTATTTGTGGCTAGATTCGAGGTATTTGGAGGTTGTTTCACGAGGCAAGGGCTTGTCGGAGTAGAGATTTGCAGAGCTTGAGGTAAGTCACAGTTCTAAATTTGGTTCTCAGGGTATGGATCCCTGTATTGTGTGTCATGTGATTGGTTTTGAGGTGACGCACTTTCTAGGTGATGGGCGTGTAGCGTAGGAACTTTTACTTTGTCAATACCATGAAATTGTATAGTTGAATAATCTATTGCTATTCGTATATTAGCCCTGTGTTAAAGGAAATGAACATCAAATCATGTTAGAAATCGCGTTTCTGCTATGTGTTGGTATTGTAGGGACCCACAGAGGTCGTTTTACATGTTGAATTACCTACTAAATTATTGTTTTATAGTCAGTTACAATTTTACTTGCATATCATATCTCAGTCTCTAATGTTCCTTATCGATACATTATATCATCGGTGTTTGGGATGATTATTATGATTACTGAGAGCCCGAGAGACTAGAGAGATTGATGACTGAGTGAGGTCGAGTGCCTGATTATGAGGATATTATGTGAGCAGGTTTCATGACGCAACATGTTTCATTGATTTATGCCATGATTGGCTTGTTATAGCACTTGGGCAGAAGGAG
Source organism: Nicotiana undulata (assembly GCA_005239495.1). Taxonomy (NCBI): domain Eukaryota; kingdom Viridiplantae; phylum Streptophyta; class Magnoliopsida; order Solanales; family Solanaceae; genus Nicotiana; species Nicotiana undulata. The sequence goes on from ML277751.1 coordinate 1,555, forward strand.
CCCCTCCAAAGTTTGTACACCCCTAGTGAGCGCAGGTACCTACTGAGTGCGAGAGCGAGTGCCAAGTGCGAGAGTGAGTGCCGAGTGCGAGTACCGAGTGACTGGAAGAAATGAGAGACTGAGGAATGAATGACTGTGAGGATGGAGTTAATGGGGCGACTGAGTGACTGTTACTATGAGATTATGCACTTTATTCCATTACTGATGTACTGCAACTGGCATATATCGTTGTCATATAATTTCTAAGAGATATTATATCATGTTTCAATTGAACTTGACATGAATTAATTGTTTGGGCTTTAAATGTCGAACTTGAAAGCATGCCTATTTTTCCCTATATTATATTTTTTGTAATTGAACTGTATCCATGAAACTCGTCACTACTTTCAATCTATAGTTAGTCTTTTTACTTACTGAATTGGTTGTACTCACGATACACTCTGCACTTCGTGTGTAGTTCTTGGTGTTTCCGAACACGGTGGGTGGTTATTTTCTTAGCAGCTTGATCATTTAGAGATTTCAAAGTAACTGCCCAGCGTTCCCGGACCTTGACTCTCCTTCCCTATCTTTCAGCTTTATGTATGTAGTTTCAGTCTTTTATAAACAGAATATTCAGACTTGTGATGTGTAGACGCTCATGTACTCAATGACACCCGTGTCTTGGGGATTTCTGTGTTGAGTTTTGACTTTCTATCTAGTTCATGGGAGTTTTAATGTTTTAAACATGTGTTATTTCATTTTTCATTTAAAAGTGTTGGGGTGTCGACTTTCCTAGTACCACGTTAGGCGTCATCACGACAAGCTAAGTTCTGGTCGTATCAGTTTTCCACACGCAGCTGGGGGTCTGAATGTTATAAATCTATACCAGTGGAATAAAGCAGCCATGGAAAAACACCTATTCGCTATCAAAAAGAATAAAGATTGTCTTTGGATTAGATGAAATCATGCTTATTAAATTAAGCATCAGACTATGGATAATATGTCCATACCCAAGAGTGCAGCCTGGGTTGTGAGGAAAATCCTTGATCTCAGGAAACTTATTCTTGATCTACCTACCTTGCAAGGTGACCTGACTTCAACACTAATGCAATTGAAATGCCCTAATGGAAGATTCAACATCAAGAAGATATACTAGTTGCATATTCCTTAATTCCAAAAGGTGCTCTGGAATAGCATAATCTTACAGCCACATTTACATCCTAGATACAAATTCAACCTATGACTGGCTGTACAAGGTAGGTTACCTATTGTTGTGAGCACCTAATTTTTTCCCCACATGAAAATGACTTCTAAAAAGTAACCAAAAATAATTTTAGTAGATAAATAGCCTATCCACACAAAAAATAGAATTTAAATTAAAATTTGAGTTAGAGTGGCTAATATTGCCAAAATGTAAAGAAGGGAAAAGAAGAGGCTAGTTTTTGTTGAAACTAGGCTAAGAGCACAATTGTTTAAAGTGGCCCGATTGCCAATTCTCACCCCAAAACTCGTCAGCCCATTTCCCTAACCTACCCATCTTGCCAATATCTTCTCATCTCTAAAATAGACCCTAATTCCCTCTATATAAAGAGGACCTAAGACCTAAATAATACCCGTACTTCTACACCACATCAGTCGTTTTCCCTATATATAAAAAAGAGTTGTTTTCCCTATAAAAAAAAGGAGTTGTTTTCCCTAAAAAAGAGATTTGTTGCTCAATGGCCCCTCTCGGCTCCCTCTCCATGATTTTCCAATCAGGAATTAGCAGCCTTCATCTTCTTCTTTAATAGCCGGCGAAAACTAAATCCAAAAAATAGAGCAGCCATGCGACCCTCCATTTCTAAAAACCAGCAATGCAAACACATAAACGAAAGGGGGGAGCTCGGCAGGTTTCAAGGGAAATTCGAGTTTTTTTAGTTGGGTTCGAGGTTTCCGGCGTGGTCCGACAATTCCATTTGTGTTCAATCTTATCGGCATATTTTCTCATCTTCTTTGTAAGCCAACTGGTTCCCATTGATATATTCATAAAGCTTGAAAATGGTCCATTACTCCCACCGTCATTTTATTCTATTGACGTGCTTATTAATACATGTTTTAAGTTGTGAAATTTATGTCAATATATGCGGGATGTTACTGTTTGTTGAGTTTCTTCTTAATTGATTGATTTCTTGATTAATTAAAAAGTTGCTCTCATGTGCTTATGTTATTCTCTCTTAAGAAATTACATGTACATGTTAGTTTAAAGTTGTTACATAATTTGCTGGGCTGATTTAATTGGATTTAAGAAAAAGAAATTTGAGCCGGGGAATTGGATTGTAGTTCCTGTAGAGGTATCCATGTAATAAATTCTAGATTTATATTAGAATATTTTGTTTTCTCTCTTAGTTGATTGTTTGATGGTTTACGGTGATGATGAGGAAGATGGGGTTTGCACTTTCGTTGACCATTTAAAGTTGTAATTTTAATCGTGATAAGTGTAACTAGGGCAGAGCATGAATCTCCTACATAAATAATAGCATGTACACTTTTATCCCTAAATGAGTTAAATGGTTTTATCTTTCACGCTGATTCCACACGTAGGAAGATAATAATCTTATGAATATTTGTAGATATGCTTTTTAAGTGGGTGTTTAATTTACTATCGTGATTATGCACACGTTCCCGTGATATAATTATGATTTTTTATTAAAAATAAATTAAGGTACGCGTTCGTGCAACTTTCACCAAGTTTTTGTTTTCTTAAATAATTAAGCGTGACAAATTGTGTACGCGTAACATGATTTAAGCGCCGATTTTTAAAACAAAACCAAGGTACGCGTTCGCGCAACTTTGGCCAAGCTTTTCTTAAATAATTAAACGTGATAAATTGTGTACACGTACGCGTGACATGATTTAAGCACCGATTTTCAAATAAATAGAAGGTACGCGTTCGCGCGACTTTGGCCAAACTTTTTCTTAAATAAACTAAGTGTCGCGAATTGTTTACATGTATGCGTGACATGATTATCGGCACACCAAACTAGACGGGTATACGTACGTGTAACTCGTATTAAGGTAATCCTTTAGATAAATCAAGTAATTCGAAGCGGTAAAGGATAAATACACATAGGTCCTAAAATGAGCAATTAGATTAAATAAGCGAAGTATGAATCACTAAGAGACCGTGCTAGAATCACGGAATTCGGCAGTTCCTATCACCTTCTCACGGGTTAACAGAATTTATTACTCAGTCTTCTGGTTCATAGACTTTAAACGGAGTCAAAATTCCTCGATTTGGGATTTAAAATAAATCGGTGACTTGGGACACCATAATAAATTATCCCAAGTGGCGACTGATATTTTATACGTCAATACCACACAAGAGGGGGGTGATTTGTGTGGTGTCCAATTTTTGATTGCGGTCTATACAGAAGAACCAGGTTCTTTTAGGTGTTCCAACTTCTATAATTTGCGGAAAAGTAATTGCAGAAATAAAAGAACACATCAATTTTACGTGGAAAACACCTGGATCAAAAGGTGAAAAAAACACGATCTACTTCCTTGTAGGATTTTCCCAAACTTTTCACTATGACAATGAGCCAAACAGCATTTACAAAATAAACTCTTTTGTAAACCTAAGGACTAACTCTAATCCCTTTGTGGCAAACTAGCCTCTAGATAATTGCGAACAAATTCAAGTTAACTCTAACTTGAATATTGTGTACCTATTACAATTGCTTCTAGATAAAGCTGAAAGATACAATTTGTAATCACCTACTACAAACAGCTAGACTCAAAAGACAACAGATGGAACTGGTTCTTCGAGCTGGTTCAAGTAACTTTCGATCGCACAAGGATTGTTCACATGAAATGCTTGCAAAATTTCTTTGGTAATTTTGCTTTCAATTCTTGTTTCACTTCTGTGTATGTGCGCAACTCTTCAGCAGAAATACTTCGACAATTTATAGAATCAGTAGTTGAGATGTTGATGTATAATTCTGATGCAACTATTCCTTGGTGGAAGACTTTGAGTCTATCTCAACTTCCTTGATCTTCCATTATCTTGATTATGTCCTACCTGAATACGAAGTCCATCTCCCTATCAATTTGCAACCTTTTCGCTTAGGAGATAACCCTTTAATTTAGAGATGATGTTTATCTCCTGCGCATGGACTCTTCTCGTGCCATCTAGTCTGCTTGTCTGTGTTTGCCCTGATGGACCTGGTTCAACTGTGTTGACATTTGTCATTATTCAAAACCATGCGGTGACTTGATTCAATAAATTTCCCTTTTTTGATGATGACAACTCTGTGCTTAACCCTGTAAATACTTCAATCCAACATAGACACTTTTTATAGCATTAAGCATTTATCATGGAGAAACCAAGTTCATTAGGTTATAAACGTCACCAATCTTTGAAAAGCATACATCATTCTTTCCCCTTTTGGCATCATCAAAAAGTTGCAAAATGATAAACTTACCAGAATTTTAATAATTACTCATGGCCATTGTGGCAACTGCAGGTGCAAATCATGAATTAATCATCAAAAGAAACCAAGAAATGTAAGCTATTTAAGAAACTGAGAAAAATCAATAACAGAATAGCAAAATTCATTGATTGGATAATTAATCAGGCACCAAACACAAAAAGAAAATAAAACAGTCACAACCATGAGCAAAAAAAAAAAACAGTGCTGACTTAGACAAAATAATCCCAAATTGGGTCATAAAGGGGTTTTTTGAGGCACTAGACACCTAAGTCTGGGAAGGGGTAGAGGTTGGGTTCTGTGCTTTAAGAAGGGAGAGCATATGTTGCAGTACACCCTCATTCGTCTCCTTTTCCTTAGCTAAATCAGCTTTGAGAGCATCCCGCTCAGCTTTAACCTCTATAAGGCGAGTCTTTAAACGAAGGATCTCAGCATCCTTGACCTCACCTTCATGCACAAGCGTCCTGACCTTGCTATTCACAAGCATTTTCCTAGATGAACCAGGTTCATCCTCAGGGATATTCACAATGTATTCACAAGTGGTCCTTAGCAGTCGCCATTTCAGCCTTCTTCACATGTACCTTGAAGTGAGCAAGCACAATAGTTAGGATGAACCCATACGATATATCATGTGCCTTGGAGCCATTTACAACCATGTCCAGTAGTTGAATGATGAAGGATGGCCAATTAATCTGCCGACCATGGTACATGCACTCCATGAGAGTGAGATCTATGTAACTTGCAATATGCCTTCGTTCTTCCCTGGGTAGTAAGCACTTAATGACAAACTCAAGAATCGTTTGTGTTGTGGCCTCATCTCACTTTTGAACACCGCCTTAGGCTCCATCTCCTTCTCATTCTCACTGAAGAACCTTGTGATTTGAAGGGTTGAAGGGAGTCCATCCAAGCTTGGCCACCTCTTCCTGGTGTAGTCATCATATCCCTCAGAGGGAATACCAAGTATCTCGCCCAATTCTTTGGCATCAAAAGAGATGTCAAACCCCTGTACCCTAGTGGAAACCCTTCCATCCTTGACTTCTGCATTTGCCATGAATTCCACAAGCTTATTTCTTGCCAGCCTGCCGTCAAGATGAAGTACCAGGTCCTTCCAACCCTGCACATCCAAGGTGTCCACAAGAAAGATCATCCCAGATTCTTCAAGATCCCTGAACAACTTTCCTTTCAGAATAGTACGTTTCCCAAAGTTTGTTAGCTTATAAGTTTCCCCACAAGATTCATTTGTTTCTTCTCTACTCCACTCAGCATCATCATCGATTTTAACCTTCTTTGGTTTAGACATGGTTCGCTTGGCAATGGTTGACGGTTTGGCAGACACAGAAGCTGACTTCTTTGAAGAAGTCTTGGCCTTCTTGGGCTTGGGTGTCTCAACTTCAAACTGAGCCGGTTTTTCCTCTTGATGGACTAGGTCCATCTCATCATCATCAATCTGAACTGCCTCAACAGGCTCGCCAACCTTTGCCTTTCCCTTGGCAGCTTTCTTCTTTTTGCTCTCCCTCAGAGCTTTTTCCATCTCTTCTACACTTTGCCTAACAGTACTTCTTGTAGCACGACTCTTGGGGGCAGGAGCATCAGCAGTTGAAGAGGCCTTTCTCTTCTTGGTTTGTATTGAACAACTTTCTTGGATTTGGGGATTCTCTTCTTCTTAGGTTTGTATGTTTCCCCCAACTTTTTCATCAAGTCAGCCAGAGTTTCTTGAATAGACGAACCAGGTTCATCCACTGCATGTTGTAGACTTTCCAGTCATGCTTCTGCTTCCCCAGAGTTGCTTCCCCCTAAGTCCTTGACATCCTCTTCAGCGATCACAGGAGCGGGCCACAGATTGCTAGTGTGGCACATTCCTTCCCTGTTCCCCTTTCAGAACTCCCTTCTCCCTCTCTCTTAATTTCTGTCTTTTTCCCAACTTTCCTTCTCCTATCAGGTATTTATACATCTACTACAGACCCAATCAGAACAAACCTAATTTCAGGGGTTACTTTCTCAGTATCAGATGAACCTGTTGCTTCTTCCTTATTTGCAGATTTGAAAGACTCGCTTGAATTTTCAAAATCTTGAGCCTGGCTAGCCTGGAGTTTTTCATTCAATTTCCTGGCAAGAGAACCAGATGCAACTGTTTTCTGGCTAGCATTTTCACTCGACATTTTATAGGGGCTGGAGTAGGGCTTGGTATAACGGCTGGAGCTGTTTGGGGTGAAGGAGTAGGTTCTGGAACTGTAGAGTTTTGAGGGGTGGAAGAACTTGATGAAGATTGTGAGGAGGAGTTGTGTTGTGATGGAGAATTTGACCAAGTATCTTCACGAGCGACACTGTTTTCAGGGGTGGTTGATGAGGATGTGGCTGGGGTGGTGTGGAAGACATGGTTATGAAGATTTGGAGAGAAGAAGATTTTGATCATTTTGGTTGATAGGAATGATGAACCAGGTTCGACGGTTATGCTTTTTGAAGAAGAGAGAATGAGGAATTAGAGAGGTAATGATGGCTTTTTAAAGGTGTGATTAATAAATACACAACGGGCTTAATTCTTGGTCAAGTGGGAGTCTAATCAGTGCAGGAGTGTCAGTAGATTAGACGGTTATGACTCCCTATAATCTAGGCTAATTACGCTTCGATTGGACTCTTTGGAACGAGTTCATTTTAGGATAAGTACTGATAATTTGAAATGTACCAAATATAGATAGAATCATGCTCATGTGTGACTATAATTATTTCAATAAGTGTATAGTGATGAGCATGTACCTTGTCAGTCCGGTGAAGCAGCCTCGATGAACCAGGTTCATCGTGTTAGAGTCTCTAGTTTTGGCCTCAATTTACAAAAATAGAAAAATATCATTAGCAACCAAAGAGTCATATTAACACATGGCAAGAGAGTATGGAATTAAAGACATGAAACTGAGCAATTATTAATCTGGTTAGTTACCTATTTCAGTGTTTCTAGTAAAAAAAAATCATTTTATAAAATTTTTCATTTTTGTTTTACAATTAGGTGATCTTAATCATCCCTAATTCTAACATGTTTCTTTCAAAATTCACCATACTTAGTGCTTTAGTAAAGATATCTGCAATTTGTTTGTCAGTAGCACAAAATTCGATTGAGATCATTCCCTTTTCATAATTATCCCTTATGAAATGTTGTCTAACATCTATGTGTTTGGTTCTCTTATGATGAACTGGGTTCTTCGTCATACTAATGGCACTAGTAATGTCACAGAAAATAGGAATACATCAAACCTCTGTACCAAAATCCATGAGTTGTTGCTTGATCCATAGCAACCGAGCACAGCATTAGGCTGCAGCCACATATTCAGCCTCAACAGTAGACAAGGCTACTGAGTTTTGCTTCTTGGTGGCCCAAGACACAAGACAAGAGCCCAAAAAGTGATCCATGCCTGAAGTACTTTTCCTGTCAACCTAGAAACCTGCATAATCTGCATCAGCATATCCTACAAGGTCGAAATTACTACCTTTAGGATACCAAAGGCATAAGTCAGTGGTGCCTTTCAAATATCTCAGAATTCTCTTCACTGCAGTTAGACGGGACTCCTTTGGATTTTCTTGAATTCTAGCACACAACCCTACACTGAACACAATGTCAGGTCTGCTAGTAGTGAGATATAATAAAGACCCAATCATCCCTCTGTACATCTTTTGATCAACGGATGAACCATGTTCATCCACATCTAATTTTGTAGTTGTGGCAATGGGGGTGTCTATTTCTTTTGAGTCTTCCATTTTAAATCTTTTGAGCAATTCTTTTACATATTTTTGTTGATGGATCATTGTTCCATTTGAGTTTTGCTTAATTTGCAAGTCTAAAAAGAAGTTTAGCTCACCCATCATACTCATCTCAAACTCACTCCCCATAAGTTTAGCAAATTCCTTACTCAATTTTTCAGAGGTNAAGTTGCCCCAAATATGATATCATCTACATATATTTGCACTACCAGGAGATCCTTGCCTTTTTCTTTTAAGAACAAGGTGCTATCAATTTGACCTCGTTTGTAGTCATGTTTTAGCAAGAATTTAGATAGTCATTCATACCATGCTCTTGGTGCTTGCTTGATTCCATACAAAGCCTTGTCAAGTTTATACACATGGTCAGGTGTCTCCTTGCTTTCAAATCTTGGAGGCTATTTGACAAATACTTCTTCCTTTAGGTAGCCATTGAGGAAAGCACTTTTTACATCCATCTGATGGAGAGTGAATTCCATGTGGGCAGCAAATGCTATAAGAAGCCTGATTCCCTCTTCTTGACTATATCCTTGGACAACCAGTCTAGCCTTATTTCTTGTAATAGTTCCATCTTCCTCGAGTTTGTTCCTGAAGACCCACTTTGTGCCAATCACTAATCTATCTAGTGGTCTGGGTACCAAGTGCCAAACTTCACTTCTTTCAAATTGATTTATCTCTTCTTGCATGGCATTTACCTAGTCAGCATCCTGTAAGGCTTCGATAATGTTCTTTGGTTCGATCAAGGATAGAAAGGCATCGAACGCATACAGATTTTTCAATGAGGGTCTGGTTTTGATTCCAGATGTCAAATCTGTTATGATATTCTCAAGGGGTTGAGAATTTTGATATATGTGTGGTTTGAGCACCAATTGTTCACGACTTGATGACCCATGGTGTCTTATTATTGTGGAACAGTATTAGGGCCAAGTTCCAGTGTAGTTTGCTGTTGAGTTCCCCTTGTCATGTTGCTTGGGTTAGTTGGACCTGTTCCATCTTCCATATTTGCTCCAGTTTGTTCATTGTTTCTGACCAGTCCAAGCTCCTCATCTTCTGGTTCCTTTCTTTCCATTTCCAAAGGAGACATTTCCTCCTTTGAGGTTTTCAAGTGAAAAGAATTGTTCCTTGTTCCCTGTCATGTGTTTTGAGCAGCCGTTGTCTAAGTATCAAATTTGGTTGCTTCCTCTCACTTGAACCTACAACAAGAAATAAAGGGTTAGTCTTAGGTACCCAAACTAGTTTGAGTCCATTTCTATGAGAGAAAGGATGAATCAAGCTTTTTCTGGCCCAATTTGGTTAACAATTTTTCTTTCTTACAAAACTTCATTCCTTCGACTGGCCTGCTCTTTTGCAGTACATTCAATTTTTTGGTGGCCAGTCTTACCACAGTGGGTGAAGATTTTATTCTCCAGAAGAGTGATATACTTGCTTTTGGGATCCCATTTGGGCATTTGACTCCCAAAGCCAAGTCCTCTTCTGTTGCTACTATGATTTTCTTGAAGCCATGTCAAGGCATCAGAGGATTTATTCCATTTGAAGTTCGATCTAATTCATGTTTGACTTTACCAAGTTCTTCTTTTAGTACCCTTATCTGTTCATCCTTAGTGTACATCTTATCCTTTAGTTTTCCCACATTTTCTTCTAACGTGATTTGAGAATGATCAAAAGTCTTTTTGCTAGTCCCTAGTTTCAGTTTTAAATTTTCAGATTTTAGCTGTAGGATCTTAGTTTTAAGTGGATGAACCTGGTTCTTCAAGACAGTGTTTTCCTTTTCAGATTCACTTACTCTGATTTCCAGGTTCTTGCATTTTGCTTTTAACATTACACACTCTTTAGACAATTGTTCTTTCTCTTTGTTTGTTTCTTCGGAATCATCCATGAAATCAAGTAGCAACTCAGAAAGCTTTTATTTAGATAGGAACTTTATCTTGTTTTTGAGATGGGATATACTTACCTCTGGTTCTTCATATGATTCCTCATCTGATTCACCAATTGCCATGAGTTCGTGTTCTTCATTCTCACCATCTTTTGATTCTTTATCTGAGCTTTCCCCCCAAGAAGCAATCATAGCTTTTATTGTGGTTTTCTTGGGTTGGACCAGTTCCTTCTTCCTGTTCCTTCGTTCAGATCTCTCCCTTTTCCATTCTACTTCCCACTGAGGACAGTTCTTGATGTGGTGTCAGTCTTTCCATATTTGTAGCATCCCTCGTTGGTTGGCCTTTTTGGAGCTTTTGCTTTGTTGTAGTTTCTACCTCTTGAGATGACCTTTTTCCTTATGAGGAAGTTTCTGAATTCCTTAGTGATCATGGCCATCTCATTTTCCTCCAGATCTACTCCTTTAGTGATTCTCAATGCTAGACTTCTTTTCTTTCTTAGGAGCATCCATTTTCATTGTCTGCCTTCTAAGTTCGTAGGCAGTGAGGTTTCCAATTAGCTCGTCCAACCTAGGGGGTTTCCATATTTTTGGATTCCTGAATAGCAATGATTTTGCTTTCCCAGAAAATTGGTAAGACCCTTGTCAGGATCTTCTCCACCCTGTCCTCTTAAAGAATGATTCTTCCAAGAGACTTGAGTTCATTTGTCAATGTTGTGAACCTTGTGTACATCTCTTGGGTTGTCTCTCCTTCTTTCATAGTGAAGTTTTCATACTAGAGCATAGTAGAGTACCTCTTGATCTTTTCACTTGAGGTGTTCCTTCGTGGTCTACTTGCAAGGTATCCCAAATTTCTTTAGCAGTGGTGCAGCTTTGAATCCTACTATACTCGGCTGGACCAAGTCCACACACTAGCCACTTTTTGGCCTTAGCATTTTTCTCCCACTTCTTCAAATCCTCAACAGTGCAGTCATCTCTAGTCTTTGGCACATCTACTCCTTCAACAGTCTTCTTCATGGTGGCTAAAGTACAATCAGTGACTATGTCCCAGAGTTCACAGTCTTCACCAATCAAGTGATCCTTCATCCTGTTATTCCATCAGGAGTAATATTGGCCATTGAAAAGTGGTGGCCTTGCAGTTGATTGTCCTTCCCAGTTTCCAGGTAGTGCACTCATTTTGATCTTTTCCCAAGGTGTTAGCCTCTTCAAGGATAACCTTCTCTGATACCAATTGATGTTTTATACGTCAATACCACACAAGAGGGGGGTGATTTGTGTGGTGTCCAATTTTCGATTCCAGACTCTATAGAAGAACCAGGTTTTTCTAGGTGTTCCAACTTCTACAGTTTGCGAAAAAGTAATTGCAGAAATAAAAGAACACGACAATTTTACGTGGAAAACACCTGGCTCAAAAGGTGAAAAAACCACGACCTACTTCCCAGTAGGATAAACTATTTTGTATACCTAAGGACTAACTCTAATCCCTTTGTGTAAAACTAGCCTCTAGATAATTGCGACAAAATTCAAGTTAACTCTAACTTGAATACTGTATACCTATCACAATTGCTTCTAGATAAAGCTGAAAGATACAATTTGTAAGCACCTACTACAAACAACTAGACTCAAAAGACAACAGATGGAATTGGTTCTTCGAGCTGGTTCAAGTAGCTTTTGAGTCGCACAAGGATTCTTCACATGAACTTCTTGCAAAATTGCTTTGGTAATTTTGCTTTCAATTCTTGTTTCACTTCTGTGTATGTGTGCAACTCTTCAGCAACAATACTTCGACAATTTATAGAATCAGTAGTTGAGATGTTGATGTACAATTCTGATGCAACTCTTCCTTGGTGGAAGACTTTGATTCTATCTCAACTTTCTTGATCTTCCTTTATCTTGATTCTGTCCTAACTGAAGTCCATCTCCCTATCAATTTGCAACCTTTTCGCTTAGAAGATAACCCCTTAATTCAGAGAGGATGTTTGTCTCTTGCGCATAGACTCTTCTCGTGCCATCTAGTATGCTTGTCTGTGTTTTCCCTGATGGACTTGGTTCAACTGTGTTGACATTTGTCATTTTTCAAAACCATGCAGTGACTTGATTCAAAAACGACTCTAAAAATAAATAAATAATCCAATTTCGATTAATGTCACTTAAATTGGAAAAACTCCCTTATCCAACCCTTTCGGAAAAAAGGAGTCGACAGAGCTGTCACACCTCCTTTTTTCCGAAAGGGTGGGCTATCCTCAGGGTTCAAGAATTTGAGCTTGTTAATGTAATTTTACTTGGCGTTATTAATTGTGATATTACTGTACTTTCTGTACCTAATGTGATAATTGTCATTTATTTACCGCTTTGATATTGTTTGAACTGTATTTAAACTGCTCTTCTTAAGCCTCCCTTTCGAGTCTTATAAAAATAGGTGCACACATTCGCGGGGCCCGCCTTTCTGGTAGAGGTCATACCAAGTAAGAACGAGGGTGGATCAGCCACTAGGCCGGATAGCCTTTCGTGCTCCCGGTACGTCGCTCCCACCTCGACTCAAGTTGTCCGCTCAGGTAAGCCAGGTCTAGAACATAGCCCCAAGTTTAAACCTAGAATGACAAAACCTCATGTTGCATCCCTAGTAGGAATGCTTATTTGCATCATGTGCATTTTGACTTAGAGGACTCAACACAAGGGTTGGGTCCGTCTAGGACAGGTGTACCCAAAATGAAAGACCATCTTGATGCATCTTACCTGCTATGTGTACATTTATTTATTTTAGCTTGTTTGTTGACCGGCTAAAGAAAAAAAAAACATAAAACCCAAGAGTGAGGGAGGATAGAAAATTTACCCGATTTTGAAAAACCCCGAAATTTGAAAAATACCTCGAAACTCTGTCAAATTTTTCAAAAAAAAAAGGAGGAACAAGATTTCAAAAATGAGTGAAAATGAGTCAAGTTATGTCAAAACTGACCGAACTACGTGGGTCTGATTCTCACAGGATGTGAGATACATAGGAAAACCTTATCGTTGTCGACCCCATCTTTCAAAATAAACAAAATAGGTCCATTAGTCAAAATAAAATCGACCCAGCTTCGGTTAAGTCTTGTGTCGTTCTTGCCAGAATAGCCTTAGAATACCTTGCATTGTCGAAGGGCTATTTTTTATAACAAAGGACATGTCTGTCACATTTCCAAGAAAAGTACCCTGCCTCAGCCCCAAAACTTTATTCAAAGGTGAGAAGGGACCACTTTTGCAAAAAATGGCCGTTTTGGTCAATGTTGCGCAAATAGCCACCTTTAGGTGATGTGTCTTTTAAATATTTAAAACTAGTCTTTGTAAAAAGAATTTGCTGGTTTTTTCTTTCAAAATTAGAAGCAACCCTAACCCTGCCCGTTCACAGGTGCAAAATGAGCACTATCCAGAATTCGCAACTGAATGTCATAGAGGAGTCTCCACTACAACTCCGAATGTGGTGGTATGACCTAGACCAAGAGGGTCAAGATTGGATAATTGAACAATTGGGGGCTCTCATCGACATCATGAAGGCTAAACGAAGAGACGACTTAATCAAGCCTTTAGTGACCTTCTGGGATCCTGTTCATAATGTATTCCGTTTCTTGGACTTCGAGCTCACCCCTACCCTGGAAAAAATAGCAGGGTATACGGGTTTTGGTCGGGATTTGAGGAACCAACAACTTATCTTCCCAAGGCCTATGTCCGTGCGTCATTTCTTTGATCTCCTACACATCAGCAAACAACTTAGAAAGAGCCGGGTAGTTGATGGTTGTTGTTCGTTCTACTTCTTGTACTCTGGATATGGCTTTCCATAAGGGTTCGAAACACATGAAAAGGGTCTAAACAACAAACAAGATAAGGACACCTGGAGAATTCACCGTCGATTAGCCTTCATAGTGTCATTCCTGGGTGTCATGGTCTTTCCAAATGCAAAAGGGACCATTGATGTTCGTGTGGCTAGAATTGCCCAAGTTTTGACTGAGAAGAAGGATCACACACTGGCTCCGCTCATACTGTTTGATATCTACCAGGCCTTGACACAGTGCAAGTCGGGGACAACATTCTTGGAAGGTTGCAACATTATTCTACAAATGTGGCTAATTGAACACCTTCGTCATCACCCAAAATTCATGAGCTATGGTCCTAGCAAAAACAACTTCATCGAAAGATATGAAGAAAGAGTAAAAGACTACAACTCCCGAAAGGGGTTGAAGCTTGGATTTATCATTTGAGAACTTTACAGACAAATCAGATAGAGTGGACTCTAGGATGGCTTCCGGTCAGGGAGGTTATACACATGTCAGCTACAAGGAATCATTTGTTGTTAATGGGCCCAAAAAGTGTCCAACCCTATGCATCCCAAAGGGTCCTGAGGCAATTGAGACGGTATCAAATAGTACCTGAGGATGAAGACTTGAGTACCCAAGTTATTGAATTACACCCTGAAGCTCCATTACCTGAAGCCTTGATTCAACAAATTTGGAATGGGTGTCGATATTTGAAAGAAGATAGTCAAGTACCTGACCTTGCCAAAGGCGAAGTGGATCCGGGTTATGCAGCATGGTTTGAAAAGAGGAATTGCATTGATGAAGAACCAGAACCCGAGCCAGAAAGGCCTGCCAAAAGGCCTCATGTTCAAGCTTTCGATGATAAAATTCAAGAAAGGTTAGCTTGGGGAGAAAAGGAAAAAGAATATCAGGCCACTATCCGCGCTTTGAAGGAAAAATTGAGAAATCTCAAATTCGACAATGAGTTACAGGCACAGGTAGTTGAAGGAAAAAAATGACAGTTAACCCGAGAGAACGAGGTGCTCCGAGCCCAACTCCGGAGTTTGAGAACAGCTGCTGAAACACCTGTGAGAAATGAAAGGGATGAAAAGATCATCAGCAACCTAAGGATGAAGGTTCACGATTATGCGGCTGATTTGACAAAAGCCGATAGGTACCTGCTAGATGCCCAAACCAAGTTAGCCAAGGGAGCAGAAGAACATGCCCATCATTTGAGACAGAAGTATGGTAAAGAAATGGCAATCCTAAAGGAAACATTGTTTGCCCTGGGGAATGAAATGGTCCAGCAAACTAAAGACTTTAAAACAGAAAGGGAGCATTGTTATGCACGAATCTGCCAATTAAAAGGAACGGTGCAACAGCTACAGGACAAAAATAACACAAATACACAAGTGTTGGAAGCCCGGGCACAACAAATTGCGCGCCTGCTTCAAGAGAAAGGGGTCATCAAAACCAGGATTAAAGAAATAATCGACTATGTCGTGATGAAATGTCACAAATGCAAAACCATGACTACCTCCATGTTTTTCGCCTCTATGATGACTTTCGTCCACCAGGTGATGGATGATTTGGACCGGCTTCAAGGAGACATTGCACACAGGCCTGCACAAAGACCAACCAATGCACCACATGCCCGGAGAAGACCAGCAGAAGCCCTCCTTTACTTTTGATGATTTAGTTTTTCGAGTTTGTATTTTATTGCTTTCTAGAATTTTAAGTTGTTTTTTCATTTGTTTGGAGTCTGTACTGTTTCGTTTTATGGTTGTTAGTACTTTAAATTATGTGTAATGAAAAACAAAAAGAGTTATCTTTATTAATGAAATGAAAATTGCACTTTGTTACTTTTTATCTATTCCTTGAACTACGTGTGATGTGATTCATGCGGCGTCATAATATGTAGGCAAGCCACATAGGATTTGATCATAACCCTAAAATAAAACAACTAATAAATAAAAAGAGTGAAGCATTAAAGCTGGGATGAAAATCACAGCCATCGCAAAACATCTTAGAAAACGGTTGGCTGCTTAGGTGCATTGCATCCCCCAACGTGTGATTCCCTATATGTTAATATCTTAAACTAACCCATTTGCTGTCCATTCTTGGATCAGGGTCTTATTTTTAAGGTGGTTGGTTTTGTGGTGGTATTCTGGCGCCACACCATTATTTCACAAGATGAAAAGGGGGCATTGCAATGGCCTCTAAAAGTCATCTGACTATTATTGTACCCGAGGATAGCCCTGCATCGGTTATCCCACAATCGGAATCATCAATTGCTGAAGAGAACATAAGGCTAAGATGTCGCATGCTGGAGATGTAGGATGCTTGGTCTAATGTAAGGGAGCCACCAAGTTCTATCCCTAGCTTCCCCGAGTTGATTCCAAGGACAGGAGAAACTACTAATGTTCCGATTTCAGCACCCAATCGATTCATACCATTCGGATTCCCCACCATGACAACAAACTTTACCGGAATGCCTTCTGAGGTTCGCCCCCAGGCACCATCTTTGGGAATGCCATCTGTTGTGTTCACTGTACCACTAGTTGTCGGTATGGGACAATTAACATTGCCTCGGCAAAGCTTTGAGTCGTAAACCTTCACTTTTCAATCTCCCCAGTTCCAATTGGATACTGCCTGGGTCACCCCGAACTCTTATCCTCAGCATCCGTAATTTGAATCTCCTATGGAGTCGGCAAGAATCTTGAGAAATCCCAAACAAGAGGAGATGACACGGAAAATGAGAAGCCTCGAGCAAAGCTTGAAAAATATACAAGGTGTGAGTGGCCAAAAGAGTGTGTTTTACGTTGATCTGTGCATGTTTCCTCATGTGCATCTGCTTGTGGGTTTCAAGACGTCGAAGTTTGAAAAATACGATGGCCATGGAGACCCGATTGCCCACCTAAAATGATACTGCAATCAGCTGAGAGGAGCAGGTGGAAAAGAGGAGTTATTGATGGCATACTTTGGAGAAAGCCTCGCTGGAATTGCCTCTAATGTTACATAGATCAAGACATTTCCCGTTGGCACATATGGGATGATCTAGCCCAGGATTTTGTGAGACAGTTCTAACACAATGTGGACATAGCTCCGGACAGGAATTCTTTATCCAACCTTAAAAAGAAGATCTCTGAAAGCTTCCGAGAATACGCTATCAAATGGCGTGAACAGGCGTCCTGGGTGAAACCCCCTATATATGAGACCGAAATAATCAGTGTTTTCTTGCAGGCCCAAGAGGCCGATTATTTTCAAAATATGATGTCTGCCATGGGCAAACCGTTCGTGGAGGCCATCAAGATTGGTGAAATGGTAGAAAACGGCCTGAAAACAGGCTGTATCTTGACTCAATCAACTCTAAGAGCCACCTCCCAAGCCATTCAGAGCGACTTAGGAGGCTTAGCAAGCCGGAAAAGGAAAGAAGAGGGATCCATGATGGCTTCAAGCTTAAAGAGTCCTCAACGGTTCCGGGATTATTCAGGCGCATCTCCCAGGGTCCCACAATATTATTACCCTCATCAAGACGCATCTATGTTATATCTCCTCATCCTTATGCGGTGATGAATGCTCAGTCGCACACCCGGCCACAACAATAATACAATCAGAACAGAGCTCCACTTCCAGAAATAACCCTCCTCACCAAGCCCTATATAATCCACGTCCTCCCCAGAATAACTACCAATATAACAACCGTCCCCGTGAGCCACCAAGAAAAACTAACTTCACACCCATTGGTGAGTCATATTCCAGTCTCTTCCCCAAATTGGTCCAAATGGGCTTTTTGCAGCCTGTAACGCCAAACATGCAAAATCTAGAATCTCCATCATACAGGCCGGGTACCAGGTGCGCCTATCATTCCGGGGCAGAAAGGCATGACACCGAGAACTGCTGGACCCTTAAAGAGCTGTTGAAAACCTGATTGAATAGAAGAAGGTAGTGCTAAGGGACGAGGAAGTCCCCAATGTAACCAACAACCTGTTACCGACCCACAACAACGAGCCAGTCATCGGGATGATTTGTGAAGATAAAGAGTTTAACCCTGTGTTGAAATCCATTATTGCCATTGCTGATACAGAAAAGAAACCCAAAATAGTGGCAAAACAGGTCAGGGATGAAAAGAAGACAAAACCCACTCTCCAAAGTGAAGAAAAGGCTGAGAAAGCATAGACAGAGGCAGCACGAGCAAAAGAAGCCATCCTCTACGTCCCAAGAGCTACCACAAATAGGAAGCTCATGTTGTGCCCTCCAAAGAGGTTGGAGCTAAGGAAAACCGCATCGAATTTGCCAAGAATGTATGTACTAGAGGGGACGTATGTGGAAAAAGGGCCAGTCATCTCACCAAGGCTGGATGAGCCTCTGATCATCAGTCGCAAGCCACAAATTCCAATAAAAGACACTACTGCCATCCCTTGGAACTATAATCAGACGTTGGTCACCTATAAAGGGAAGGAACTCAGAGGAGAAGTGAATGAAACAAACCCATCTGGGAAGTATCATAACCCAGAAGAGTTGAACCAAGCCATACAGAAGCGTTTCCCTCTCAAAAAGTCTGTTACAGCCGAAGAAGTCGAGGAATTCTTTCGAAAAATGAAAACTTCGGAGTATGTTGTGATTGATGAACTCAGAAAGGCTCCTGCCCAGGTTTCACTCTTATCTCTGCTAATGAGCTCAAGCGAGCACCAAAAGGTACTTCTAAAGACGCTAAATGAGGCGTATGTGCCAATCGAGACCACAATTGAACAACTAGAGAGAATGGCAGAGCGGTTCTTTGAAGTTAACAGAATCTCCTTTAGCCGAAATGACTTACCTCCCGAAGGAGCTGCCCATAACAAGGCCTTGCACTTGACGATCAAGTGTGAGGGGTATTATATGAAAAAAGGGTCATGCTGGACGGCAGATCCGGGGTAGATATTTGCCATCTATCAACATTGCAAAGGATGGAAATTGGGACTGAAAGGATCCGGCCAAACAATGTTTGTGTCCGGGCTTTCGATGGCGCAAAAGGGATACTATAGGAGAAATTGATTTAATCCTAACCATCAGCCCCGTGGATTTTAAAATAACATTCCAAGTACCGGACATGGACACTTCCTATAACTTTATACTAGGAAGACCCTGGATCCATGCTACAATAGTCGTTCCCTCTACTCTCCATCAAATGGTCAAGTTCGAACATGAAAATCAAGAAATAGCTGTCCATGGAGAAGATGAACAGTCAATCTACAAGGACCCGTTAGTCCCATTGTCACGACCCGAAATCCCACCTTCAGGTCGTGACTGCGTCTAACGTTGAACCCGCTAGACAAGCCAACGTGTGCAGTTAAACTAACATGATAACACCGAATTAACAGAATTAACCAAAAATAGTTTACAAATTTTAACAGCGGAAATAGATAAAAAAAAATAGGACTAAGTGATAGAAACAAATACAATACGTTGTAACAATCCCCGAATCTGGAGTCACTAACTCACGAACATACTAAAAGATTACTACAAACAAGGGTCTGAACAATAACTGTATAAAACTGTCTTTGGAAATAAATGAAAAAGACAGGAACGAAGAAAAAGGGATAGAGGAGACGTCAAGGCCCACGAACGTCTGCGGGTCTACCTTGCAATCTCCGAGGTGGACTGAAGGATACTCCCTCTAACGATGTCCACTGGGTCCGGCTGCGGGATCTGCACAACATAAAGAAGTGCAGGTGTAGCATCAGTACAACCGACCCCATGTACTGAGTAAGTGCCGAGCCTAACCTCGGCCGAAGTAGTGACGAGGCTAGACTTGACAACGATAATCCACCTGTACAGTTCTACAAGATATATCACAGACGAACACAGGAATAGACAGATAAGCATGGGATACCAGAGCAGTTAATGGGGGTGACAAGTGAGAAATAAGAACAATTAATTAACACATAGGAGAAATCAAAAGAGCAAATTAACAAGAATACTAACGTGACAAGTATAAATATGAGCAATGTATGTAATGGCACGGCATCACCCTTTGTGCTTTTACTCTCTTCCTCACAATGCGATGTATGATATAAGATTAATATAAATCATGGCACGGCATCACCCTTCGTGATTTTACTCGCTTCCTCACAATGCAATGTATAATTTGAGGCAATACAGATCATGACACGGCATCAACCTTCGTGCTTTTAGTCAATGTGAATCATGGCACGGCATCAACCTTCGTGCTATTACTCTCTTCCTCATTATGCATTTTATGATGTAATCAATGTAAATCATGGAAAGACATCACCGTTCGTGCTTTACACTCTTACTCACCAAGAAAAAAAATACCACAGCATAGTGGAAATACAGATCATAAACACCCGACAAGGGGAATATCTCAGTCAATATCATAACAATTGCCCGGCAAGGGTCTCAGCTATAACCAAACTTTTCACGTATATCCTTTATAGTTGGGTCCTCAATAGAACCATTAAATCTCAATTTCATCAACAAAGATTTTCAAAAACAATCAACTTCCAAGTAGAGACAATTTCATAATACACTGAATATGGAAGTAATAATAAGAATTTCATCAAAAATGGACTCACGGGCATGCTTGACACACAATGCATAGGTACTCGTCACCTCACCTATGCATTGAACATGATAAACACTTAGCACATAGCATACAATACCTATTCCCTCACCAAAGCTAGGCAAGACACTTACCTCGGGTCCAAGAATAGCAATTCAATCTTCTAATACCGCCTTTCCTTTTGAATTCAACTCCGAAACGACAATATCTAGACATAATTAACTTATTAACATCAATAATGACTCATTAATACAATCCCATAGCCTAAATATACAGTTCCTAGCATTCTTCCAAAAATACCAAAATTCGACCCCGGGCCCGCTTGGTCCAAACACAAGGCTCGGACCAAAACCCGATTACCCATACCCCCACGAGTTCAAATATATGATTTGTTTTGAAATCCTACCCCAAATTGAGGTTGAATTACCTAAAATCCCATAAACCCTAACTATACCCAAAACCCCTAATTTCTACTTTGATTTCATGTTTTTAGACCTATATTCTAGTGATTAGGGAAGAAAAATGGAAGAAATTGGTGTTAGGAACACTTACCCAAGTGGTTATAGAGGGAAACTAGCTTGGAGGTCGTCAATGGGGCTTTGGAGAAGAAGGAGTTGATGAAGAAGTGGAAATTCCGAAATAACATTCTGTTTTTACTTAAGAAAATAACTGGGCAAAAATGTACATCGCGATCGCGGGAATGGGATTGCGATCGCGGAGTTAAATGGGTTTCACTCTATGCGATCGCGGAGAAGCTGGGCGGCACTCTATGCGATCGCGGATAGAAGAATGCGATCGCGGAGCTTCGGGACTTCCTACCCTGCGATCGCGGCCCCACTAATGCGATTGCATAAGGCATCATCCCCCCCCCCCCCCC
>MDKH01067086.1:0-32219 GCA_005239495.1 Nicotiana undulata
CTTGTTCCCCTTTACTGCTCCCGTATCCCATACTTGTCTGCCTATTTTTTGCCTTGTTTTTCCATGCTTTGAGTTTGTAAAATAGGACAGGTTAACGTTGTTGCTAAGTCTAGCCTCGTCACTACTTCGGCCGAGGTTAGGCTCGGCACTTACTCAGTACATGGGGTCGGTTGTACTGATGCTACACTACACTACTTAATGCTGTGCAGATCCCGCATCCGGACCCAGTGGACCGCATTGAGGGAGTCACCTTCAGTCCACCCAGAGCTTCAAGGTATACCCGCTAGCGCTCGTGGGCCTTGGTGTCTCTCTTGCATTTGGATTCCTTATTGTCTTACTTTTTATCCTAGTTTCAAGACAATTATGTATTTCTTTTCAGACTCTGTATTTAGCACTCTGTTTAGATAGTTCGTGAGTTGTGACACCCCGGTTTTGGTATTATGCGACATCATGTATTTTACCATTTCACTGTGCATTTCTGAATTTCTATTACATTTCCGATGTTAAAATTCTAAAGTGTTTCGTTATTTCTGTTAAGATTTTTAAAAGTATTTTCTTTGCTATTGTCAAATTAGGTTGCAAAAGTTAGATTATTTGTGTAAGTTGGCTTGTCTAAAGGGTTCAACGTTAGACGCAGTCACGTCCTGAAGGGTGGGATTTCGGGTCGTGACATAGGTTGACTTCGGTCAACATTTTGGGTAAACGGACCCGGACTCATGATTTGACGATCCCGGAGGGTCCGTAGGAAACTATGGGACTTGGGCGTATGCTCGGAATTGAATTCGGAGGTCCCTAGCCCGAGAAATAAATTTTTGAAAGAAATTGTTTAACTAAAATTATAAGAGTTTTTGGAAATTTGACTGTATTTGAAATTGATAGTATCGGGCCCGTATTTTGGTTTCGAAGTCCGGTACAGGTTTAATATGGTTTTGAGTGGTGCCTGTAAAATTTGGTAAGAAACAGAGGTCAAATGACGTTATTCGAACCCGTAGTTCTTGAGATTTTTCTTTGATTTTGATGCTAAATTCGTTATTTAAGATGTTATTTTGGCGATTTGATCGCACGAACAAGTCCGTATGGTGTTTTTATATTTGTACGCATGTTTGGTTTGGAGTCCCGAGGGCTCGGGTGAGTTTCGGGTAGGCTCCGGGGTGTTTTGCACTTTGAAAAATCTGGTGTAATTGTTGTATCTGGTGTCTGGTGTTTTGTGCTATGCGAACGCGTGGTCACCCACGCGAATGCGAAGAGTTATCGGGGCTGGGTTTGGTTTGTTCATTGAGAACGCGTAGACCTGGATGCGAACACGGAGCACTGGGGGCTGCTCTACGCGAATGCAGCCAGCTATACGCGAATGCGTAGCTTTAGGATGGGAACAGGGGGGGGATCGATACTCTATGCGAACGCGGCCAGCGGCTCGTGAACGCGAAGGTTAGGGTAGGTATACCTTCGCGAATGCGTACGGTGTCTTGAGAACGCGAAGGCCAATAGGGCCACTGCTACGCGAACGCAACAGACCTCTTGCGAACGCGAAGAAGGTCTGTCTAGTGATATTAAAAAATTAGCAAAAACGGGAAAAAGCCATAATTTCATATCTCCTTCCACAGAATCCGATCTTAGGAGATTTTTGAAGAGGGATTTATCTCCAAATCATAGGTTCGTGTTATTAAACTCATTTTCCTTATTTTCCACAACACCCACTAGATTTCTAGGCCTAAATCTTGTTCTTTAAGGGTAGAAATAAAGGATTTTAGGAGAATTAGAGATTTTACAAATTTGAGAATTTAGACCTCGATTTGGGGTCGGATTTTGAAACTAATTACAAATTCTGGCTCATGGATGAATGGGTGATTGGGTTTTGGTCCGAACCTCTTGTTTTGACCAAGCGGGCCCGGGGTCGATTTTTGATTTTTTGGGAAGAATGATAGAAAACCTATAATAAAGCATTGGGGTTGAATTATTTATCATTTATTGATATTGTTAAGTTAATTATGTCTAGATAAAAGTGAATTGGAGGCGAATTCTAAAGGGAAAACGGTATTTGAGGCTTGAGTTTGGTTGTGGAACCCGAGGTAAGTGTTTGGTCTAACCTTAGCTTGAGGGAATAGGTGTTTTGTCCTATTTTCTACGTATTAGGATTATGTTCAACATATAGGTGTGGTGATGAGTATCTATACGTTGGTGTCAAGCATGCCCGTGAGTCGCATATTGTGATTTATATGATATTTCATAAGCAATACCTACGTCTAATTTGATAGTTATCCATGTTGATGACATTTCCTTGGTATTGTCTATTGATGAGTATTGGTTCAAGTTGAGAATTATTTCGTGAAGCTAATTAATTAAGTGAGATTGGTTATAGTTGTTTCCCCTTGCCGGGATGATATTTGTCACGACCCAAAATCTATAAGGTCGTGATGGCGCCGGACACCACTGTCAGGCAAGCCAATCATTAATTAGTTGAAATAAATTCTTGTTTTAACGTTTTCGAAATCCTTACCTTTCACTTTAATACATAATAACTAGATATAAATCCATTAAGTAAAAGCAACAATCTATTTTTCCAATTTAATAAAAATACAACCCAAATACATCCCAGAACCCGGTGTCACAAGTACATCAGCAATTTCTAAGAATTTTACAATTTCTACAAAGCTTGTCTGAAATACCAGTGGACAAGAAAATTTTAAATGAAAGTAAATACAATGCGAGGGAAACTCTGTCGGCTGCGGGTCGGCTGCGGATGATGCAACTCGCCTAAGTCTCCGGTGCCGACCACATTGCTATGAAAGTATATGTGTAATAAAAATGCACAGCAAGCATAGCATGTGTACATAAATAAATATGTACCCAGTGAGTATCCCGTCTAATCTCGAAGAAGTAGTGACGAGAGGTCGACTTGACACTCACTAGGGTCCAACAATATAATTTAACAATATATGACAACAGCAAAAGGCATACGAGGGTAATAAAAACAGTAAACTTTAAAAGTAACTGCAATTCAATAAACACTGGAAGTAGATAAATAATTTCTACTTCATTTCCCCCCAAATATCTGTCAAGTCTATCCATGAAGTCACTTAACAATTTAGCATGCGCATACATGATAAGGACAACCGGCCTGAGCCATCATAATAATCATATTTGTGCACTGTCGAGGGTCGAACGACCCGAACCATGAATATATCTTTCAATCTTCCAAGGCGTACGGCCCACTCCCATGAGAGTGGGGGAAATAACACTCCGCTCGCGGAATGTAAATTGCGAAGTGGTCACATGCACATACAACATTTTTTAAATTACTTTCAATGAACAATTCCTTTAAATTACCAATTTATGTGATCTCAGGGAAACCAAATTTTCATATAACATAAATTCATAAAGCATATAATTCATTTCTAGAAAGAACGCAAGGCATGATGTGGGCCTAACTACCCGGACATAACAATAATAGTCGCCGCGTACGGACTTTCGTCACTTTGTACGTATGTAGCCCCCACAAACATTAGAACATGGTCATTTAAATCACCTATGGGGACAATTTCCTCTTACGAGGTTAGAAAGGAGACTCACCTCGTGTCGAACCTACTTTCTAGGTCAAGAAGGCTCCCGAAACTTCAAACTCGTCTCCCAAGGACTCAAAACTAGCCACAAGTGCCTTAACTATATCAATAATTGCTAAATGAATCAATTCCAATGCATGGAAGTGAGTTTCTAAAGTCTTTTCCCAAAAAGTCAAAAATCGAACCAGGGCCCGCTCGGTTCAAACCTGAAATTCGGACCAATACTCGATTACCCATTCGCCCTGGAGCCCAGATATATAAATGGTTTTGGAATCCGACCTCAATTTGAGGTCTAAATCCCCAAATTTCAATATTCTTAGGGTTTACCCAAAATTCCCAATTCCATCATGAAAACCCTAGATTCTAGGATGAAATCTTGTAAAAAGAAGTTAAAGAGTGAAGAAAATGGGTTAGAAATCACTTACAAATATTTTAGAGAAGAAATAGTGTTTGGAAAATCGCCTCTTATGTTTTTGGGATTTTGAAAAATGAAAAATAACTGAAAATACCACTTATTTATACCCCTCTCAGGACCCACCGCAGTCCGCACAAAAATGACCGCGGACCTCGGTGGCAAAATCAAGAAAAAGTGAAGAAAACCGAGAAAAACTGACTGCAGTGACATGCTTTAGTATTTTGGCCATAACATTCTCTACAGATGTCCAAATCATGATTTATTTACTTTTATGGAATCTAGACACGAAGGGCTACAACTTTTGTTTTTGAATCATCTCACAATTCCTTGTAGATCAAACGATATAGACCTCCGAAGTCGGACCAGTGGCCCAACTCCTCCACCACGGACCACGAAAAAACGACCGCGGCCGCGAAGGCCCCCACCGCGGTCAGCACAAAAAGGACCGCGGACCACGGTGGTGGGTTCAGAGATTTGACTTCTCCGACCTGCAACAACTATGTTTTAAGCCTAAAGACATCCCGGTACCTACCCGGAACTCACCCGAGCCCTCGGAACTTCAAACCAAACGTACCAACAAGTCCCAAATCATCCCACGGACTTGCTCGAGCCTTCGGAACGCCCAAAACAATGCTAAAACTCAGAATCACACTTCAAAACCCCTAGAATCAAACTTAAGAACTTTAAGTTCTTGAATTCGTTAACAATGCGCCGAACCGACCTATACTACTCGCAGTGACACCAAATTTGCAAGCAAGTTATATTCGACATTACAGACCTGCTCAAACTTCCGGAATCGCATTCCGACCCCGTTATCAAACTTTCCACTTCCGGTCGGATTCTTCAAAACCTTCAAGTTTCTATCTTTAGCCAAATGACTTCAAAATGACCTCCGGACATCCGATTTCACTTCCGATCGCGCTCCCAACTCCAGATCCACCATACGGAGCTATTCCCAGACTCGGAATTCCAAATGGACATCTATAACACTGAAATTCCTTCCAACCCAAACTTATGAAATTTCTTCTAAAATGCTATGTTCCGCAATATATGCTGAAATGCTCCCGGGTTATCCAAAACCCGATCCAGACATACGCCCAAGTCTGAAATCATCATAGGAACCTGCTGGAACCTTCAGATCCTGATTCCGAGGTCGTTTACTCCAAATTCCACTCTTAGCCGATTCTTCCAACTTAAGGTTTCTGAGATAAGAATTCTCTTTACAAATCCACCCGAACTTCCCGAATTTCAATTTCGACCATGCGTACGAGTCATAATACCTAAAATGAAGCTGCTCATGACCTCAAACTGCTGAACGATGCGCTAGAGCTTAAAACGACCGGTCGGATCGTTACAATATTGATTCTATTGTTGGATCCCTTGCCGGGACGTTATGGTATCTGCTATTGTTTATACTATTGATTTCCTTGTTGGGATGTTGTCATTTCATTGTTTGGGTGAGAAAGAGTGTAAAACACGAAGGGTGATGTCGTGCGTGATATTGTGAGTGAGTGTTAATGCACGACGGGTGATGCCGTGCCGAAATTGTGAGTGTTAATGCACGAAGGGTGATGCCGTGTCATATTAATGAAATTAAAAGCACGAAGGGTGATGTCATGCCATGATTATGAGAGAGTAAAAGCACGAAGGGTGATGCCGTGCCATTTTTGTTGATTTATGGAGAGGATGAGAGTAAAAACACGAAGGGTGATCTCGTGCACTTGTCTTTGTGTTATTATTTCCGTTGTTTTAAGTTTGATATTTACTTTGTCGCTTTACTTCATTATTTTCATAACTTGATATTTCCTCCCCTCAGCATGTTTCCCCCTTCCTTTGTATTAGGTTGCTTAATTCTTGTTATTATTATTGTTTTTCGTATATGGTTAAATTGCACAAGTTTATATGGTTGTTGTGTCCTAGCCTCATCACTACTTCGCCGAGGTTAGGCTCGACACTTACCAGTACATGGGGTCGGTTGTACTGATGCTACACTCTGCACTTCTTGTGCAGATCCCGGTACTGGACCCTTCAGACCATAGATCGAGGTTTCTGCCTTCAGTCCAGTGGACACCGGAGGTAGTCCTGCAGGCTTCCGCAGGCCTTGGCGTCCCCTTCTATCCTGTTTCTTTTCTGTTCTTATTTACTTTTGAGACAGTTGTATATTGATTTTGTTCAGACCATTATTTGTAGTATTCGTAGACAGTCCGTGAAATTGTGACACTAGTTCTGGGAGTACTTTTTCTTTGGATGTCGTATTAGTATTTAATCAAACCATTATATTTTGTTCTACCGCATTTTGATTTCCCTTGATTTTACTATAATATCTGGTAAACTGTTAAAAATAAAGAAATAATCTAAAATAATCAGTAATGTTGGCTTGCCTAGCGAGTCCAACGTTAGGCGCCATTACGATCCCGACAGTGGGAAATTCGGGTCGTGACAAGTTGGTATCAGAGCACTAGGTTGCTTAGGTCTCACAATTCATGGACAAGCTTAGTAGGGTCTGAGAGATCGGTACGTAGACATCTGTGTTTATCCCCAGAGGCTACAGAGTTTAGGAATGACTTCACATCTATTCTTCTATGTCGTGCGATTTGATTTCTCAATACTAATTGAATTTCTACTATGTTCTCTCGAGATGGAGAGAACACATGCTTCTTCATCTAGTGATCAGCAGCCCGAGTCCCTAGTGGTAGCTCTTACGATGGGCAGAGGACGAGGCTGAGGAAGAGCTCAGCCCAGAGCAGCAGAACCAGCGACGGAGCCTCAGGTAGAGTTTGCTGATGAGGTTCCTGCCCAGACAGCTTTGGCAGGGCCAGCTCAGGTCCCCGAGGGGTTCATCACCACCCCAGTACTCCAGAATGCTCTGGTCCGTCTAGTGGGCCTCATGGAGAGTGTCGCTCAGGCAGGTTTACTTCCTACAACACCAACCGTCTCTCAAGCTAGGGGAGGAGCCCAGATTCCCGCTACTCGCACTCCGAAGCATATGGCTTCTCAATTTCAGACTCCAGCGGCTCAGCCAGCTGGGGTAGTTCAGCCGGGTGTCGTCGCTCAGACCGATGATGGGGCAGCAATGTCCGCTGATGCTTTGTAGAGGTTGGACAGGTTCACCAAGTTTTTCACTACTACCTATAGCAGTACATCTTCAAAGGATCCCCAAGACTATTTGGACAGTTTTCACGAGGTTCTATAGAACATGGGGATAGTGGAGACCAATGGGGTCGACTTTGCTACCTTTCATCTGTCGGGTTCCGCCAAGACTTGATGGATAGATTATTGTTTGGATAGACCAGCTGGATCACCGCCTTTGACTTGGGCCTAATCCTCTTAGTTATTTCTGGAGAAGTTCCTTCCTATCACTCAGAGAGAGGATTATCGGAGGTAGTTTGAGCGTCTCCAACAGGGTTCTATGGTCGTCACTCAGTACGAGACCAGATTCATTACCTTGGCCCATCATGCTCTTATGATACTTCCCATCGAGCGAGAGAGGGTGAGGAGATTTATTGAGGGACTAGCTCAGTTGATCAGATTGCAGATGGCTAAAGAGATAAGGAGTGAGATTTCTTTCTAGGACGCAACCAATATGGCCAGACGATTTGAGATGGTTCTATTACAGGGGAGCGGTCAGGGGTCTGATAAGAGGCCCCGTCATTTTGGCAGATTCAGTGGTGCATCATCTGGAGACAGGGACTCTTTTGGTAGAGTCCATACTCCCAAGTCGTTCCATTCAGCACTTCAGGCTTCTCACGGTGCTCCACGTGGCCGTTGTTCTCATATGCAGTATTCTGATCAGTTGCCCTATAGTGCACCACCAACTCCTATCAGTGCACCGCTGCTCCATATTTTTCAGGGTGGTTACTCTGATCGTCAGGGTCAGTTCCAGGGCCAACAGTCTCAGCAGCCGAGGACTTGTTATACTTGTGGTGATTCAAGGCACATTGCTAGATATTTCCCTCGAGCCTCGAGTAGTTCTCAGCATCGAGGTTCTCGTGCCATGGTTCCAGTATCGGGTATTCCACTGCCCGCTCAGCCAGCTAGAGGTGGGCATCGAGGTGTTAAAGGTGGAGGTCAGGCCGTTAGAGGTGGAGGCCAGGTCGTTAGCGGTAGAGGTCATCCAGCAAGAGGCCTTCCCAGGGATGTAGTTCAGATTGGTGGGGCCCAGCCTTGATGTTATGCTATTCCAGCCAGACCTGAGGTAAGGCTTCTGATGCAGTTATCACAGGTACGGTTTCAGTTTGCAGCAGGGATGCTTCAATTCTATTTGATCCAGGGTCCACATATTCCTATGTATCATCTTATTTTGCCCCTTTATTTGATTGTGTCTCGTGATTCTCTAAGTGCTCCTGTATATGTGTCTACACCGGTGGGTGACTCTATTATGGTAGATCGTTTCTACCGTTCGTGTGTAGTGGTTACTAGGGGTCTTAAGACTAGTGTAGATCTCTTACTCCTTGATATGGTATATTTTGATGTCATTTTGGGGATGGATTGGTTGTCGCCTTATCATGACATATTGGACTGTCATTCCAAGACCGTGATCTTAGCATTGTCGGGGTTGCCTCGACTGGAGTGGAGAGGGACTCCTGGTCATTCTTCCAGCAGGGTTATCTCTTATATAAAAGCTCGGCGTATGGTCGAGAAGGGGTGTTTGGCCTATTTGGCTTATGTTCGTGATTCTAGTGATGAGGTTCCTTCTATGGATTTTGTGCCCATTGTCCATGAGTTTCCAGAGGTGTTTCCTGCATACCTACCGGGTATGCCACCCGACAGGGATATTGACTTTTGCATTGATTTGGATCCGGGCACTTAACTCATTTCTATCCCGCCATATCGTATGGCCCCTCCAGAGTTGAAGGAATTGAAAGAACAGTTGCAGAATTTTCTTGATAAAGGCTTTATTATGCCTAGTGTCCTACCTTGGGCTGCACTGGTGTTGTTTGTTAAGAAGAAGGACGGATCGATGAGGATGTGCATAGATTATCGATAATTGAACAAGGTTACCATCAAGAACAAGTATCCATTGCCGAGGATTGATGATTTTTTTTATCAGCTTCAGGGTGCCAAGGTATTTTCAAAGATTGATTTGAGGCCTAGACCCACATCAGCCACAGAGATCCGGATTTTTTTGGGTTTGGCGGGCTATTACCGTCGGTTTGTGGAGGGGTTTTCATCTATTGCAGCCCCGATGACCAGGTTGACTCAGAAGGGTGCCTAGTTCAGGTGGTCAGATGAGTGTGAGGCGAGCTTTCAGAAGCTCAAGACAACTTTGACTACGACACCGATGTTGGTTTTCCCCACAGGTTCAGGGCGATATGTTGTGTATTGTGATGCATCTCGTGTTGGACTTGGTGCGGTGTTGATTCAGGATGGCAAGGTTATTGCATATGCTTCGCGACAGTTGGATATCCACGAGAAGAATTATCCAGTACATGATTTGGAGCTAGCAGCCATTGTTCCCGCGTTGAAGATTTGGAGGCATTATCTATATGGCGTTTCATGTGAGGTGTTCACGGATCACAAGAGTTTGCAATATTTTTTCAAGCAGAAGGAGATAAATTTGAGGCAGCGGAGATGGTTGCAGATGTTGAAAGACTATGATATCACCATCTTGTATCATCCAGGGAAGGCTAATGTGGTGGCCGATGCTTTGAATAGGAAGTCAACCAATATGGATAGCCATGCATACATTCCAGTTGGGGCGAGACCGCTTGCTTTGGATGTTCAGGCTTTAGCCAATTAGTTCATGAGGTTGGATGTTTCTGAGCCTGACCGTGTTCTATCTTATATAGTTACTCGTTCTTCATTATTTGATCGTATCTGAGATCGACAATATGATGATCCTCATCTGCTTGTCCTTAAGGAAACAGTGCGACAATGTGGTGCCAAGAAGGTTACAGTTGGGGATGATGGAGTTTTACGGATGCAGGGTCGTATTTGTGTGCCCAATGTGGATGGACCTCGTGAGTTGATTTTAGAAAAGGCCCATAGTTCCCGTTACTCCATTCATCCGGGTGCCGCAAAGATGTATCAGGATTTGCGGCAGCATTATTGGTGGAGGAGGATGAAGAAGGATATTGTGGCGTATGTAGCTCGGTGTTTGAATT
Organism: Nicotiana undulata; assembly: GCA_005239495.1. Taxonomy (NCBI): domain Eukaryota; kingdom Viridiplantae; phylum Streptophyta; class Magnoliopsida; order Solanales; family Solanaceae; genus Nicotiana; species Nicotiana undulata. Next base: position 10,080 of record MDKH01067086.1, read on the forward strand.
GTCAGCAGGTAAAGTACGAGCATCAGAGGCCTGGTGGATTGTTTCAGAAGATTGAGATTCCTGAGTGGAATTGGGGGCGCATCACTATGGATTTCGTAGTTGGACTCCCACGGACTTAGAGGAAGTTCGATGCAGTATGGGTTATGGTGGTTAGGCTGACCAAGTCAGCGCATTTCATTCCAGTGGCAGTTTCCTATTCTTCGGAGCGATTGGCTGAGATTTACATTCGGGAGATTGTTCGTCTTCATGGTGTGCCCGTGTCCATTATTTCTAACTGAGGTACGCAGTTTACCTCGCACTTCTGGAGGGCAGTTCAGCGTGAGTTGGGCACACGGGTCGAGTTGAGCATAGAATTTCATCCTCAGACGGATGGACAGTCCGTGCGTACTATTCAGATTTTGGAGGATATGCTACACACCTGTGTTATTGACTTTGGAGGTTCTTGAGGTCAGTTCTTGCCATTAGCTGAGTTTCCCTGCAACAACAGCTATCAGTCAAGCATTTAGATGGATCCCTATGATGTATTATATGGTTAGGCGTTGTCGGTTGGATGGTTTGAGCCGGGAGAGGCACGGTTGTTGGGTACAGACTTAGTGCAGGATGCCCTAGATAAGGTTAAGGTTATTCAGGATAGGCTTCGTACAACTTAGTCCAGGAAGAAGAGTTATGCCGATCGCAGAGTTCGTGATGTGGCACTCATGGTTGGAGAGCGGGTGTTGCTTCGGGTATCGTCCATGAAAGGCGTGATGAGATTTGGAAAAAGGGAAAGCTAAGCCCTAGGTTCATTGGTCCTTTTAAGATCCTTGATAGAGTGGGAGAAGTGGCTAACAGACTTGCATTGCCCCCGAGTTTATCAGTTGTGCATCCAGTTTTTCATGTGTCTATGCTTCGGAAGTATCACGGCGATCCATCCCATGTGTTAGACTTCAGCAGTGTCCAGTTGGACAAGGACTTGACCTATGAGGAGGAGCCGGTAGCTATTCTAGACCGGCAGGTCCGTTAGTTGAGTTCGAAGAGTTATCCTTCAGTTCGTGTTTAGTGGAGAGGTCAGCCTGCTGAGGCAACTACCTGGGAGTCTGAGTCCGATATGCGGAGCCGATATCCCCATCTTTTCCCCGACCTAGGTACTTTTCTATGTCTGTTCGAGGTCGAACGATTGTTTTTAGAGGTGGAGAATGTGATGACCCAAAAGGTAATCTCTTGTTTTATAAGTCAAACTGTGTTTCGAGGCCTTAAAAACCTCCTTGTGTCTCACCTCATTTTGCGTGCGCTGTCCGGGCGTATATTCGGAAAGCTTTTATGTGAAAATTGAGAAAATGCTAATTTTTCCTTTAAAATTGAATTTAAGTTGACTTTGGTCAACATTTTGGGTAAACGGGCCCGAACCCATAATTTGACGGTACCGGAGGGTCCGTAGGAAAATATGGGTCTTCGTATGCCCAAAATTGAATTCCGAGGTCCCTAGCCCGAGAAATGAATTTTTGGAAGAAAATTGTTTAACTGAAATTATAAGAGTTTCTGGAAATTTGACAGTATTTGAAATTGATAGTATCGGGCCCATATTTTGGTTTCAGAGCCGGGTACAGGTTTAATATGGTATTTGAGTTGTGCATGTAAAATTTGGTAAGAAACGGAGATCATATGACGTGATTCGGACCCGTAGTTGTAAAAATTGAAACATTGAAAGTTCTTGAGATTTTTCTTTGATTTTGATGCCAAATTCGTTGTTTAAGATGTTATTTTGGCGATCTGATCGCACGAACAAGTTCGTATGGTATTTTTAGATTTGTACGCATGTTTGGTTTGGAGCCCCGAGGGCTCAGGTGAGTTTCGAGTAGGTTTCAGAGTGTTTTGGACTTTGAAAAATCTGGTGTAACTGTATCTGGTGTCTGGTGTTTTGCTATGCGAACGCGTGGTCACCCACGCGAACGCGAAGAGTAATCGGGGCTGGGGTTGGTTTGTTCATTGCGAGCGCGTAGACCTGGACGCGAACGCAGAGCACTGGGGTGTTGCTCTACGCGAACGCGACCAGCTATACGTGAACGCGTAGCTTTAGGATGAGAATTAATAGAGGGGATCGATACTCTATGCGAACGCGACCAGCGGCTCGCGAACGCGAAGGTCGGGGGGCGGGGGGTATACCTTCGCAAACGCATAGGATGTATCGCGAACGCGAAGGCCAATGGGGACACTGCTACGCGAACGCGAAGAAGGTCTGTCTAGTGATTTTAAAACAGTAGCAAAAACGGGAAAAAGCCATAATTTCATATCTCCTTCCATAAAATCCAACCTTGGGCGATTTTTGAAAAGGGATTTCATCACCAAATCATAGGTTCGTGTTCTTAAAATCATTTTCTTTATTTTCCATCAACACCCATTAGATTTCTAGGCCTAAATCTTGTTCTTTAAGGGTAGAAATTAGGGTTTTTAGGAGAATAGGAGATTTCACAAATTTGGGAATTTAGACCTCGATTTGGGGTCGGATTTCGAAACTAATTATATATTCGGGCTCGTGGGTGATCGGGTTTTGGTCCGTACCTCGTGTTTTGACCAAACGGGCCTGGGGTTAATTTTTGACTTTTTGGGAAGAATGATAGAAAACCTATAATCAAGCATTGGGGTTGAATTATTTAGCATTTATTGATATTGTTAAGTTAATTATGTCTAGATACAAGTGAATTGGAGGCGAATTCTAAAGGGAAAGCGGCATTTGAGGCTTTAGTTTGGCCGTGGAACCCGAGGTAAGTGTTTGGTCTAACCTTAGCTTGAGGGAATAGGTGTTGTGTCCTATTTGCTACGTGTTAGTATTATGTTCAACGTATAGGTGTGGTGATGGGTATCTATATGTTGGTGTCAATCATGCACGTGAGTCGCATATTGTGATTTATATGATATTTCATAAGCAATACCTACGTCTAATTTGATAGTTATCCATGTTGATGGCATTTCCTTGGTATTGTCTATTGATGAGTATTGGTTCAAGTTGAGAATTATTTCGTGAAGCTAATTAATTAAGTGAGATTGATTATAGTTGTTTCCCCTTGCGGGGATGATATTGATTCTATTGTTGGCTCCCTTGCCGGGACGTTATGATTTCTACTATTGTTTATACTGTTGATTTCCTTGTTGGGGTGCTGTCATTTCATTGTTTGGGTGAGAAAGAGTGTAAAGCACGAAGGGTGATGTCGTGCGTGATATTGTGAGTGAGTGTTAATGCACGAAGGGTGATGCCGTGCCGAAATTGTGAGTGTTAATGCACGAAGGGTGATGTCGTGTCATATTAATAAAATTAACAACACGAAGGGTGATGTCGTGCCATGATTATGAGAGAGTAAAAGCACAAAGCGTGATGCCGTGCCGTTTTTGTTTTTTATGGTGAGGATGAGAGTAAAAGCACGAAGAGTGATGTCGTGCACTTGTCTTTGTGTTATTATTTCCGTTGTCTTAAGTTTGATATTTACTTTGTCGTTTTACTTCATTATTTTCGTAACTTGATATTTCCTCCCCTCAGCATGTTTTCCCCTTCTTTTTGTATTAGATTGCCTAATTCTTGTTATTATTATTATTGTTTTTCGTATATGATTAAACTGCATAGGTTTATATGGTTGTTGTGTCCTAGCCTCGTCACTACTTCGCCGAGGTTAGACTCGACACTTACTAGTACATGGGGTCGGTTGTACTGATGCTACACTCTGCATTTTTTGTGCAGATCCCGGTACTGGACCTGTCGGACCATTGATCGAGGTTGCTGCCTTCAGTCCAGTGGACACCCGAGGTAGTCCTGCAGGCGTCCGCAGGCCTTGGCGTCCCCTTCTATCCTGTTTCTTTTATGTTCTTAATTACTTCTGAGACAGTTGTATATTGATTTTGTTCAGACCACTATTTCTAGTATTCGGAGACAGTCCGTGAAATTGTGACCCTAGTTCTGGGAGTACTTTTGCTTTGGATTTCGTATTAGTATTTAATCAAACCGTTATATTATGTTCTACCGCATTTTGATTTCCGTTGATTTTACTATAATATCTGGTAAACTGTTAAAAATAAAGGAATAATCATAAATAATCAGTAATGTTGGCTTGCCTAGCGGGTCCAACGTTAGCGCCATCACGGTCCTGACGGTGAGAAATTCGGGTTGTGACATATTTTTTACCCCTTTTCATATATAATTAAAAAATAAATAGTTTTTATGTATTTGTACATGGTATAATTTATCTATAAAAGAAATTCGAGCTTCTTTCATTTTTAGTCCGCGCCATAAACTCTCTATATTCAGTAGTCGAAAAAATATATAAAATTTATATAATTTTTATATATAACTTACAGAATGTATATATATACAAAAAATATATAAATTTTAGTTATTATTTTAAAACGGCTGCAGTATCATGTTCCCAAGAAATTCAACTGAACGTTCCCCTTGCCAACACCTAGCTCGGCCCTGCTTCTGATCCTATGTGAATTAGCTTACATTAATTGTCACCAATTTTTTGGACCACTATTGTTTTAATTTATACGTATACAGCCGGAGCATATTCACGAGCTAGTATAGGATTAGGCAGGTCGAAAAAAGAAGAAGATCGAAATAAGGCCAACTCTGTTTTTCTTTTTGTTAGTTTCTCTTATTTTCTTCTCCCCAATTTAACGTACGTTCGTCCTCGAACGTGCTAAGATTATTTCAAAGCCATCAAATCACGGCATAAACTCACCATACACATATCTTTGGGTGATTTCATGTATAGAAAGATACCTATGATAGGGTATAGTTATACCTCTCTATAACAACATCCTTATATAACAACATTTTACTATAAAAATCAAATTTTTTCGGGAACCAAATTTCATGTTCTGTTATAATATATGATCTCTATAACATTAAAAAATATCTGAAACAAACAAGGTTGTTATACAGAGGTTTGACTGTAGAAAGCTTCTCAAAACCTAATATTTTGTCTATCATCATTTAATTAAAAGATACAACAAGCCAACTAGTACACTTAATATTATGTTTTTCATTTCATATTGAAGGATTTACAATACAACATTCTTCACTGTAATTATCTTTTCGTAAACATCAAAGATAAAGAAAAAAAGAGAACAAAAGAACAAATTGAAAGAAATACAAATATATCAAAGAATTAAAATGACAACTATATTAACTACATTATATTTTTTCTATATTTGATTCCAACTGCACTTGAAATTTTGATCAAACATCATGGTTTATTGATCACTTTCTTGCTTGTTGAACAAGTTGTTGAACCTAAGGTTTGATAATTTATATATCGACTTGGAGCAGACGATCTTCGAATACCCTTTGGTAAGCAATCCTCCACACCATGAAAAAAACCTTCCTTTCTGCCATTGATATTAGGTTTAAATCTTGTAGAAGTTTCATACTTCATTTCTGCATTAGCAAGAAAAATACTAGTAGAAGAGAAGAAGAGAAGAAAATAAAACATAACTATGAAAAGTGAAGGACTTGGCATTTTTGTGATTTTATATAAATTTTGTTGTGTATATGGAGAAGGCAATGTATTTTGGAGTGTAAAAATGAGAAGAGAAAGGCACTATTTATAGAGAAGTAAATGTTTGACCAATTTATTTGTGAAACTTACCTTTTTTGCAAAAATACAGGTGAAGGAGCTCGTGCATTTTAATTGATTGCTAGTTGGCAAATTAATTTCTGTTAGAAAAGTCAAATTCCTTTGATGAGGTTACTCAGATATATTGCTCTTTTCTGCCTAAATAATTGTAAGTGAAACCTTCTCGACAGAGTGGCAAGATTGCATAATAATAATAATAATAATAATAATAATAGCACCCTTTAAAAAAAAGATTTAAGTTATACACGTTGACAATATAAAAATTTATTATACCATCAATATAATTTAATATGGTAATAGTAAGTTAGTTATCATTTCTATTAGTTGCTTACTAATTATTGTTTATCATACAAATTGACCTATAATTACCTTAACTATATAGTCCTTTGATTGCCTATATATATTTTCATACCGTCAGTATATAGAATTTAAAGTTAAATGAGAAATTAGCTTCAATTATATGTGAACCATATTATATATGCCGTTTGAGATAGTGAATTCTAATGAGTTAGAAAAAGGAAATGCATATAAGATGGTAGTTAATTTGCATGCACTTTTGAGCTTAATGTTCATTATTATACTTTTTTAATTGACAGCCTGGCTGTTTTAATAAATTAGTTGACTTATTTGGTCAAAGAAATGGTGTAACAAAAGCAAATTGCAAAAATTTGGGGGAGGGTGGGTACCTATATTTATGTCAGCAATACTTGACCATCTAAGTTTATAATTATTTGACTTTTAAATTTAGTTTATAATTACATGGAAATATTTATTTTTGATCATCTAAGTTTCTTGATTTCGTCCAAAGTGATTCAAGAAAGGTTGATGTTCCTTCCTTTTGTTTGGTATATAACTGTTTCCCTTTCATATGTGTTGATGTTTGATTCACCAATTTATTTCGAACAACTCAGCTAAGTTCAAAAGGTTGTGGATAACATTACAAGTTCAATTTGTGTTTCTTAAATTAATGGGAAATAAATTAATGCCCCTTCTCTGGTCTATGAATAAAAGTTGAGAACATGTTAGGATAAAGAAAATGAAAGATTTTTTTTTTCCAGAAACCCCTATATTTTAGTAATTATTAGCTTGTTGTAGCTATTATTTACTAAATTATTTTTTATAGTTATGTATTCAGTTGTTATAGACTGCATTCGATGTATTTTTGCTACTGTATTCATGAATACAGTAGCAAAACTCGGCGGAAAACAAGGGAGTCCAACTAACCAGAAAATGTATATATTCGACTGAATTCGTGGATTCAGTAACGGAATTTGCGAAAAAAGGTCTCAGCTATTTAAAAACGGTAAGTGAATCAATTAATGCGATAGACTCCTTATATAACTCAACAAGCTCAGTTATAACACATAAAATTTGTATTTCTAGTTATAGAAAAGATTATCAACCAAAAAACACCCCAAAAACAGAGCCATCTTCAGAGATTCAATCCATACTTTCTTTTTTTAGTGAATCTTTACTAAAATATTTTTAGTGGTATCTTTACAAATAGATTTGTATATTGAAATTATATAATAACATTGAATACAGTTAAATGCATAAAAATACATTGAATACATGAAGTATAACATGTCATTTATAGTGCAAATACATATGAATACATATTACACATACATTTGAATACATATATACACAAGAATACATAAAGTATATTAATTAAAAAAACATATAAATATATTCTACAATACATTGAATACATACTGTTGGACAAAACAATGAAACAAAGTGAAGCTTTGAAATTATATAATTACATTGAATACAGTTAAATGACTCGGGTGAGGACTGTGGGTGGTGACTCAGAGCATTTTCCTTTGGTGATGGGGTTTCACCAAGGATCGGCTCTTAGCCCAGTTTTGTTTGCCTTGGCGATGGATGTACTGTCGCGTCACATCCAAGGGGAGGTACCTTGGTGCATGCTATTTCCCGATGATATAGTGTTGATTGACGAGACGTGTGGCGGAGTTAACGCGAGGTTGAAGGTTTGGAGACAGACCTTGGAGTCTAAATGTTTCAAACTGAGTATAACCAAGATAGAATACTTGGAGTACAAATTCAGTGAGACCCATGATGGAGATGTAGGGGCTAAGCTTGATGCTCAAGTTATCCCCAAGAGAGCGAGTTTTAAGTATCTCGGTTCTATTTTCCAGGGTAACAGGGAGATTGACGAAGATGTCACACATCGTATCGGAGCGGGATGTATGAAGTGGAGGCTCGCTTCCGGTGTTCTATGTGATAAGAATGTGCCATTAAGACTTAAGGGTAAGTTTTATCGAGTGGTGGTTCGACCCATTATGTTGTATGGGGCTGAGTGTTGGCCAGTCAAGAACTCCCACGTGCAGAAGATGAGAGTAGCAGAATGAGGATGTTGAGATGGATGTGTGGTTGTATCAGGCGAGATATGACTAAAAATGAAGCTATCCGGGACAGAGTGGGAGTAGCCTCCGTGGAGGACAAGATGCAGGAGTCGCGGCTGAGATGGTTCGGACACGTTAGGAGAAGAAGCATTGATGCCCCTATCAGGAGGTGTGAGAAGTTGGTCATGGAGAGTTTGAGAAGGGGTTGAGGTAGGCCGAAGAAGTACTGGGGAGAAGTGATTAGGCAGGACATGACGCTGCTTCAGCTCACTGAGGACATGACCCTTGATAGGAGCGTGTGGAGGTTGAGGATTAAGGTAGAAGGTTAGTAGGTAGTTTATAGTGTTCACCGATAGGTTTAGTAGTATACACGCCCCTTCATATTCTTAGATTTTTATTACGTTATGTGATTTTGCTCGCCTCAGGTATTGTATTCCATGTTGTTATTATTTGATACTATTATCCTTTATCTTTTTTTTTCTTTTCTTTTCTTTTTTCTTTTTTCTCTTCCATCTTTCTTCCTTCCTTGCTTCCCTCTTCTTCTTCTTCTTGCCCTTCCTGAGCTGAAGGTCTATTGGAAACAGTCTCTTTACCTGCATTAGGTAGGGGTAAGGTCTGCGTACATACTACCCTCCCCAGACCCCACATGTTGGGATCAAACTGGGTTTGTTGTTGTTGTTGTTGTTGTACATTGAATACAGTTAAACACTGTGAATATATTGAAAAAGCAGAAAAAACTATAGACAGTGAATCCAATGAAATACATAAAATACATCGAGATACTTGAAATACATTGAAATATATTAAAAAAAGGTAACAAACTCTTCAAGTTCCCCAGCCCTAAACTCTGTCCCCAATCCATCAATATCCCAAGTTGCCGCCGCGGGTTAAATGAAGACAGTTGTTGAAGAAGCACCAATTTAAAGGATCAAATGGAAACTAGAGACAAAACTTCTTCATATCGCACAAGGCAAACATGAACAATCAATGCAAAATCTAAGAAAAATTTAGAATGTGTAACGCAACTATGTGAAAGAAATCACCTGCCGGAGGAGGGGGTTAGGGGTGACACAACAAGGAAGGGGGGAAGTTGTCGCCGACTGGATCTGTCGTTGACGGAACACAACCCCTGCTAGGGTTTCTAAAAGACGGGGAGGAAAAAACCAAGGGAAAAAGAGAAGAAAGAGGAAAGAGAAAGGAGAAGAAAGGGAAGAGGGAGGAAGAGAGAAAAATAATACACAACGTATTTGATGGCTTAAAGGTAGGAAGTGACTATAAATAGATATTTTGCTATAAAAGTTAAAAGGTAGCTCTAGGAGATAATTTTTTAAAAGGATATTTATTTATAATAAGGTATCAACTTTTTCTATAGCAGGTAAAATTTTCAAAATGAAGTGGCACGCTAGTTTAATAAATATGCCCACTCACATAGAAAAAGGAAAAAAGAAAAAAAGATCAATATTGAAAAAGATGCAAATATAAACATCTTATGGTGTTTAGACTGGAAAATGATTTTGTTTTTATTTTTCGATATGTATTTTTGAGAGATCCAAAAATAACAGACTTAGCAAGTAATTCAAGTTTTTTCCTTATCATAGTTTATTGAACAAACTATTTCAATTTTACGTTGTATTTTAGCGTCTAACACTTCTAATAAACAATCTATTCTGCTGCCACTTATTTACAACATTTTTTGAAATATTGTGTGGCTGTAAACTTTTTTCTTTTTATTTAATCATTCAGTATTTGGTATTTATTAGTCGGACAGGAAAAGTGCTTTAAACAAGGAATTTCTCCAAGTATTTACTAGCCGGATTGAAGAGGAGACATAGAGCAACGATAAAGTTGCTTATGTGTGACCTATAGATTACGGGTCAAGTCGTAAAATTATTCATTCATGCTTGCACCAGGATTTGCTGCCTACATCAAATTCATTGAGGTGCGACTCTTTCCCAAACCCTGCATGAATGCTGCATACTTTGCGCACCGAACTGCCTATTTACTAGTCGGATTGAGAACATTGGCTGACCCAGAATTTTGCGCAAGCGGATTCAGTTAAAGACGAAGGTGTTTAATAGTATAAGTGGTGTCAGTTATGACAAGTAGAGTTTGACCATTTTATTAGCCTTTTTTTGCTCTTAATACAATATCAAAATGAAATCATTTTAAAGTTGGTACTCTTTAATTTTAACAAAATTGAAAATATTTTATGAAAGTTAAAAAAATATATTTATCTCTATTCTAAAAAAATTATCTATTTAATTTAACAAATATTTATTTACTTCAAGATATTTAAATAAATATAGAGTTTTCTTTGTTACTAATAACAATCTAGAGTTGCACACACTGCATTCAAGTACGAATTAAAAGAACAATTGCAAAATATCCCAAAATTAGATTCGATCCTAGAACCTCTCTTAAACTTTGAACCTGCTCAGCCACCTATATTGAGAGTATGTTTATGTTGAAACGGGTTCAAACGTTTATTTATAGAAAGAATTTTTCTCCGATAAATATAATATATACAATATAATTTTTGACAAAACAAGTACAACTGAACCCCTTAATATCATGTAGGTCCGCCCAAGTTTATCCATTTTTGGGATTTGAACTCGAGGACGCCGATTGACGAGGAGAGAGAAAGAGGTAAAACAAATTTTTTATTCTTGTCAAGTGTAATGCAGTCTACCTAGCCAATAACATATAGAAATTTGGATATGTACATATGGTGCCACGTGTCATTAGTAGCTTACCTGTTTGCCAACAATTTCGTTTTCACCTCTAATCCTAAGAGCAATATATAATCGACACGTATAATACCTGTTCAAGATTTAATTACCTAGTAGAATCTAAGTCATGCCCAGGATATAAAGAGATCCCAACTACCATTAAAATCTCCCTTTTGGATAACGAAACACCTACGCAAATCTTGTAGCTAAAAAAAGAGCTTTTTGATCAAGACACACGTTGTCTTTGATTTTTTTCCGTCTGAATTTTAAGAAATATTTTGATTAGATTCTCAGTTAAATGAAAAGAAATTATAATTTCGGGGGACAGATATTTAAAAACGTTGACCAAATTTTGCAGAAGTTGACTAAATGTGATTTACAGTCAAAGAATATAATGAACCCATTTTGTGGCGTTTGGCTCCTTTATGGATCGAGTGTATGTAACACTGTAGACCAAGGGTGTGTTTGGTATAACGTAAAATATTTTTCGTGGAAAATATTTTTTTGGAAAACAATTAGTTATCTTATTTATTTTTTGGTGTTTGGTACGTAAATTAAGGAAAATATTTTCTCAAGAGTATTCGTAAATAATTTTGATACAATAAACATGAAGCCATAAACTTTCGAACCCAACAACCTTTCGAACCCACAAATTTCATAAACTTCTGAACCGCAAAACTTTCGAAACTGCCAAATTTCGAACTCGTAAACTTCGAAACACGTAAATTTCCGTACTCATAACTTTGGAACTTGTAAAATTTCGAACCTGTCAACCGAAAGATGAAAAAAGTAAAACTAAAAATATATAAAAAATATTTTTTTTTCCGAATGGGTAGGGGTGGGGGCAGTAGGGTGGGTGGGGGTGGGGGTGCAGAAAAAAGAAAAAACAGAAATTTAATAATTAAGAAGAAAAGTAAAATAAAAACTTTTTTTGTGCGGGGGTGGGTGGTGTAGAATAACGAAAACAGAAATTTGAAATTACAAAAAAAAATTAAATTTTTTTTTTGCGAGATGGGGTGGGGGTGGGTGGGGTAGTAAGATGGATGGTGACGGAAAAAAACATTTTTGGAAAGAGGGCATGGGATGTGGGGTGGGTGGGTATAGAGGTGTGTGGTGAGTTAATGAGGGTATGAAATATAACGGGAAAGATTTAGGCTAACCAAACATGAAAATATTGAAAAATACCAAACACACCCTAACTCTCATATTGGTAAAATACGGAGAATATTAGATATCTATGAATTAATTAAATTTTGGAACATAATATTATGTCTTTAAGGCTTTGTACCTAAGCTCGTGCATATGATATCACTATTGAATTGAGCTATTACATGAAATCACAAAATTTGCTAGAAATAATATTTTTTCACATTTACATATACGTGATGACATAAAAATCTAATATATAAATTTTCTGGTATAAAATGTTGCGTACGTGACTGCATGCCAACAACTCCTCATCTCTTTGTCCGTTCGTAGTGCCTAACTTTCAATGACTCGTCATGCTATGACAAGCTTACTTTGCTGGGTTTCTTTTCGGCCAGGTTATATATTTGGCTGTTTGTGAAAAATAATTATATTCACTAGTCAAATATATAAAAATATGTATATTATATTTTAATATATTTTTGTGATGATCCAAACGGTCATTTTATGAAAACAGACTTAATTCTAGGCTTTCAAGTCCTAAAAAGGCTAATTTTAATTACCTTAATTGCGTGCGCAGTCCGGACGTGAAACCAGAAAACTTTTATGTGGAAATATGAGAAATAGAAATTTCTAGAGTTAAAATTTGATTATAGTTGACTTTGGTCAACATTTAGAGTGAACGGACCCGGATCTGTGTTCCGACGATCCCGGGAGGTCCGCAGTAAAATATGGGGCTTGAGCGTATGGCCGGAAATGAATTCCGAGGTCCCAAGCCTTAGAAAATAATTTTTGAAGAAAATTGTTCTGCTGGTTAATTCAAGAGATAAAGAAATAAAATTATATGTGAAATATATGATATCGGATCCGTATTTTGGTTCCGGAGCCCGGGACAAGTTCGTTATGTTATGTAAGTCCTATCTGTGAAGTTTCATGAGAATCGGAGTTGATTTGATGTAATTCGGACATCCGGATGAAAAGTTAGAGATTTGAGTGTTCTTGAGGAAATCTTGAGTTTTGAGGCTAAATCGGTAGATTTTGATGTTATTTTGATGATTTGATTGCATGAACAAGTCCGTATGATGTTTTAGACTTGTGTGCATGTTTGGTTTGGATCCACGAAGGCTCGGGTGAGTTTCGGATAGGCTACAGAGTGTATAGACTTAGAAAAATACCCCAACAGCTGAACATCTGGTGTGCAGGCCTCAGATCTCGCAAATGCGAGGTCCTGTTCGCATTTGCAATATCTCTTCGGAAAACCGAGGGTTCGCAAATGCGAACTCCAGTTCGCAAATGCGAACTCCAGCTCGCAAATGCGAGACCCGCAACCTGTTATATCAGCTTTTTGACGGGATTTTCACTTCTTTTTCAATTTTCTAAAACCCTAAACCTCCATAGGCGATTTTCCAAAGACCCAAACTTCTCCAAACCATTGGTAAGTGATCTCTAACTAATTTCTTTCAATTCCTAACAACTTTTAACAAGATTTCAACCAAAAATCTAGAGTTTTCATGGTAAAAATTTAGTTTTTGGGAAGAACTTAGAAATTTTAAATTTTGGGGAATTGGACCTCGAATTGAGGTCGGATTCCAATACCAATTGTATATCCGTGCTCGGGGGAGATTGGATAAACGGGTTTTGGTCCGAACCTCGAGTTTTGACCAAGCGGATCCGGGGTCGATTTTCGAATTTGAATAGAAAACTTGGGAAAACCATTGTTTTTCAATTAAGATGATTCCTTTAGGCTATGATTGATAATATTGAACAAATTGTGATTAGATTCGACTGGATTAGAAGCAAATTCTAAAGGAAAGGTAGTGCTAGAGCAGTGAAGTGCTTGTTAGATCGAGGTAAGTATTTGGTTTAACCTTGATTTGAGGGAATAGGAATCTCCACTTATTTGCTATGTGAATTTGCATGTGTGTGGTGTATAAGTGAGGTGATGAGTATCTATGCACCACCAAATTGTCTCTTAAACATGATCCATTTTCTGTCCATTTACTTGCTTCCTGGTTTAACTGTTTTATGATTGTTGAGGTTTACGTGGCTATTTGGTTTCATTATATTATTGCCAATTGTTGTTGCAAGTGTGTTAAAAGTGTTCGGCTGTTCTCTTGATTCTATCATGGTACCTAAAGACTGATCTGGGTTGACAACGTCACAGTGTTTACATATATTCTGGTTGGTTTTATTGTGAAATGATATTGGTTAAAGCTTACAAGCTATAATGTTTTCTGTTTACAATTGTTGAAATAAAAGTATTGTGAAAAGCTTGGCCTGAATTGTGAAAGTTTTTCATAAATAAATAATTGATAGTGATAAGGGTGGAGAAATTGATAGTGATAAGGGTGGAGAAATTGATAGTGATAAGGGTGGAGAAATGATAGTGATAAAGGTGGACAGGTGGGATCGAGTTGCACGCCGCAACAAGTAATTGATAAGGGTAAACACTTATGTTTTTACTGGATTTCAAAAAGGTTTTGTTGGTTTTCTGAAACTCAAGGATTTGAAACTTACAGATTTGAAAACTTACTGTTTTACTCTACTATTTTTCGTATTTACTCCTATTTTTAAACTCAAAACTTTGGAAATATTGGAAATTTGTGTGAGATTTTGGTGACAGTTGAGGCTTGGAATAGGAGACTGAGTTATTTTATTTATTGATTCAGTTATATTTTTCTTGTTCGCGTAGAATTATTTTCTTGCGTTATATATATATATATTATCACAGGTTAAGTTATAATTGCCCCGTCTTAGCCTCTTCACTACTTCGTCGAGGTTAGGCTCGGTACTTACTCAGTACATGGGGTTGGTTGTACTGATAGTATACTCTGCACTCTTTGTGCAGATCCAGGTACCAACCATCAGTCGAGATCTTTAGTAGAAGCTACCCACTTTTCTGGAGACACAAGGTATATCTGTCATTCGCAGATCCCGAGAGTCTTCCCTTATTTTTATGAATTTTTATGAACACCGTTTTACTATATTCGGAACAGTTACTCTATTTCTTTCAACTCGGTATTTGTAGCATTCTTTAGTAGCTCGGAAATTGTGACACCAGACCCTGGGTAGTCTTACATCCATATATATAATTAGTTCGTGGCTCGGTTTATTTATTTATTTATTATTTTTATATTTCGAATTATTTGTTGGAAATCATTGGATTAAGTTTATTGTAAATTTGTTTTAGTGTGTCTAAGTAAATAATCAAAGGAAAACAGCTAATTGAATTCTAACATTGGCTTTCCTAGCAAGTGTGGTGTTAGGCGCCATCACGATCCCTAAGGCTGGAAATTTGGGTCGTGACAAGTTGGTATCAGAGCACTAGGTTGCTTAGGTTTCACAATTCACGAACAAGCTTAGTAGAGTCTGAAGGATCGGTACGTAGACGTCTGTACTTATCTTTCAGAGGCTATTGAGTTAGGAAACAACATTTTTATTTATATTCTATCGTGCGATTCTTGTATCTCAAATACTGATTGGATTCCTCTATTCTCTCGCAGATGACGAGAACACATGCTTCATCTTCCACTGACCAGCATTTCGGTCCTCCAGCAGCAGCAACTCCTATTAGGGGCAGAGGCCGAGGCAGGTGTATTGGTAAAATGAGCTTCACATGTGTAACAATTATGATGACTCAACAATCTATGTGGAGCAATGAAATCATGACAACTGGATAGGACTCTATGAAGAGGTACGAGATAAAGAGGAACGGAACAACATACCCACGGGGTAATCAGATACGAGAAGATGAAGAGACACGGTCAAAATGAATCAAGGCGAGATACAGGGCAGATTTGGGATCTTCAATTAATGAGCCAAAATGTTACACAATCTTCACGCAACAATTACGATTAATCATTGTAACGTTACATTAATGCCATTATTAGTCATTAATGCTCAATTACTGAAAAGAGTAGACGTTATATTAAGAAATTCCCTATAAAAGGGAGTAAAATATAACTTGTAAGGACACGTTCGAACTGCTATTGCAATATACTTATTTTTTACGCATCTTACTGCTTTCTATTTATGAATTTACTTACAATTATTAGCGTATTCCTTGGTTATCAAAAACCCGTGTTCTTCTTAAAATAACTTTGGCAAAGAATCTAATTCTTTGGTTAAACAAATTGGTTCCGTTACAGGGAAATCTGATAATCTCTGGTTTTTCTCAAATAACATTCTGTGAATTATGTCGAACTCCAATGACAACAGCCAACAGAGGGTTGGAACCCCAGTTCCATCGCCCTCAGGATCCCCACGAGGATCAAGGGAACATTACCCAGAAAGATCTGCGACTCAAAACAATAATCTCAATGAAAATGAACAAGCAGAAGAACAAGATACTGTGAAACAAATGGTTGGTGAGTATGTGACTCAAGCCTTGCAAGATTTCATGAGGGGACTACCAGCTGCATCACCTACACCTCCTCCTAACAACACTGTAACTGTGGAAAATCCACAATCCAGATTAGAAAACTCAGGAAGTGGAGGCACTCCAAATGAGTCCCTTGAAGCAAGACCAGGTATGTCCAATAATCCAGAATTACAATCTTTATTACTAACCCTACAGAAATAGGTGAAGGAACAAAACGATCGAGTCGAGCAAATTCCTGAAGTACCACCTGTCATCAAAGGCATTGATGTTGATAGATATTCTCAACAACCTTGGAAGCCAAGTGCAGCACCCTTGCCTATTCCCAATAAATTCAAAATGCCTGATATTCCCAAGTACGACGGGACAACAGATCCACGTGATCATGTACCTTCTTTTACCACCAGAGTAAAAGGCAACAACCTGACTAAATAAGAAATTGAGTCAGTACTAGTCAAGAAGTACGGAGAGACACTCACCAAAGGAGCACTAACATGGTATTTTCTTCTACCTCAAAATTCTATTGACTCTTTTGCTGAGCTTGCAGATTCTTTTATAAAAATGCATTCCGGTGCGCAAAAAGTCGAAAAAAGAATGGAAGACATATTCAAAATAAAACAAGGAGACACAGAGTTGCTTTGTGAATTTGTAGACAGGTTTCAACGAGAAAGAATGTTGCTACCAAGGGTACCTGACAATTGGGCAGCCATGGCATTTGCAAGCAATTTAAATGACAAAAGCTCAGAAGCCACGCGAAGACTCAAGGAAAGCTTGAGAGAAATCCCAGCCACGACGTGGAACGATGTCTATAACAGGTACAACACTAAGCAACGAATAGAAGAAGACACCATTGCTCAGTCAAAAGCTGAAGATCGAACCAGTTCTAGACGCTCCGAACTAGAAAGGAGAACATATAAGAACAGGTACGACCCTTATATGGGACCTTCGGGACGAGAAAATTGACCCAGGTTTGAAAACACCCGGCCAGAATATAGACCATCAAATAGAGATACGAGCTCATCCTCATCAAGATTCAGAAAGGATCGGGATGAACGAAATAGAGGTAATACAAGAAGTGGAGACTACAACTTCAATGTAAGTACTTCTGAATAAATTACAGTACTGAGAAATATGGGTGATAAGGTTCGATGGTCCAAAAAAATGAGGTCAAACCGAATAAAAGGAATCCAGACTTCTGGTGTGAACTCCATAACGATCATAGGCACAGAACATCAGATTGCAGATTATTGCAAGGTGAGGTAGAACAATTATTATGACAGGGCTATCTAACAGAACTTTAGTGAAAAAGGTAAACATGCATATATGAAGAACATGCAGGAGCCCCCAAAACCAACATCTCCAAAGCGAACAGTGAACGTGATACATGGAGGAGAGGAGGTGAACGGAGTAATCTGCAAGAGAACAACAAAATTCACAATTACACACGGGAAGCGGATTCGTGAAGATGTGGAAGCAAACAATATATCATTCGACGATGCAGATATCAACGGATTAATGCTTCCACACAATGATGCACTGGTAATATCCCTACTTATACATGACACTAACATAAAAAGAGTGTTGATTGATCCAGGTAGCTCAGTCAACATCATTTTGTCGAGAGTTGTGGAAGAAATGCCAATGGAGGATCAAGTAATCTCAAAAGCACGAGCCTTATCTGGGTTTGACAACTCTACGGTCGTAACAAAATGGGAAATTGAGCTTAGCACCTATGCAGAAGGAGTAATAAAAAATACTAGATTCCAAGTCATTGATATCGATATGGCTTATAACGTAATCATGGGGAGACCATGGATCCATGACATGAAAGTAATACCATCTACCTTACATCATGTAATTAAATTCCCTTCCAAATGGGGAACTCAAATGATTCGGGGCGATCAAAAAACCTCAAGGAATATAAATTCCGTAGTACACTCTAACAAAATAGAAGAAGCGGAAGAATCAAAAGACGAGGAAATCGTCCAAACAGTTACGGAAAAAACTGTTATCCAAACAGGTACGGAAGAAGATAACCACGATAAGGTGAACCAAGTCACCACGGAAGAAGTCTCAAAACATACGGACATGGATTCCAGACCTGATGTCATTCAAGAACCAGAAGAGGACGAGCATATAAAAAAAACTACAGAAGAGCTCGAAGTTGTTCCACTGTTCGAGCAGAAGCCCGAACTAAAAGTTAACATAGGCACGAGGCTAAGCCCCAACAGAAGAGGTAAGTTAATTGAATATTTAAAGGCTAATGCAGATTGCTTGGTCCCATTCAGACATGACAAGTATTCCTCCAGAAGCAATGACTCATAAACTAAATGAAGATCCATCCTTCGTGCCTGTCAAGCAAAATAAAAGAAAGCAAGGACCATTCAAGAACCAAGTGATCGACGAAGAGGTCATGAATTGTTAAGATTTATAGATGCGTACTCTGGTTATAATCAGATAAAAATGGATCCCTCAGACGAGGAAAAAACTTTATTTATTACAAACATGGGGACTTATTGTTATAAAGTCATGCCTTTTGGCCTAAAAAATGCTGGAGCCACGTATCAAAGGCTAGTGACCAAGATGTTCCAGGAACATCTGGGGAAAACAATGGAGGTATACATTGATGACATGCTGGTGAAATCAACACAAGAGGAAGATCATTTCAAGCATCTCTCAATTACCTTTGAAATCCTACGCAGGTATAATATAAAACTGAATCCAGAAAAATGCGCCTTTGGCGTAGAATCAGGTAAGTTTTTGGGTTTCCTTGTATCAAATAGAGGAATAGAAGTAAATCCTGCTCAAATTAAAGCTATTGATGAAATACCCAATACACTTACGAGCAAGAAAGAAGTTCAAAGACTAACAAGAAGAATTGCAGCTTTAGGAAGATTTATCTCTGGGTCTTCGGAAAAGAGTTTAAAATTCTTTTCAGTTCTTAAAAAGCAGAATCAGTTCGAATGGACTGAAGAATGTCAACAGGATCTAAACAATCTGAAGGCCTATCTATCAAAACCCTCATTGCTGTCTGAGATAAAAAAAAAAAGGGAAATGTTGTGTCTACCTTGTCGTTGCAGAAATTTCCGTAAGTGCAGTACTGGTAAGAGAAGACAAAGGCAAGCAACCTCCAATTTATTAGATAAGCAAGTCCTTATTAAATGCAGAAACTAGATATCCTCATCTATAAAAATTAGCCTTAACTCTAATCATGGCAACTAGAAAGTTAAGACCATATTTTTAATGTCATCCAATCACTATTGTAACCTCATACCCATTGAGAAATATTTTGCATAAACAAAAAATATCAAGGAGATTAGCTAAGTGGGCAATAGAATTAAGCGAACATGACATAATATATCAGCCTAGTACTGCAATAAAGTCTCAAATTTTAGCTGATTTCGTTGCTAATTTTAATACTAGCATAATCCCTGAAGTGGAAAGAGAGTTACAACTTTTTAACGAGGCTAATCCAAGAATATGGACCCCATTTACATACAACTCTTCTAATGTAAAAGGATATGGCTTGGGAATTGTTTTAATATCACCTACGGGTGAAAAGATACGACAAGCTATTAAATATTATCCCATAACTAACAATGAAACAGAGTACGAAGCTGTCATTGCAGGGCTTGAACTAGCACGAGAACTCTCAATCGAGCAGATCGTGATCAAAAGTGACTCTCAACTAGTGGTGAACCAGATGCAGGGGACTTACACCGCTAGAGAGGCCCGGATGCAACAATATCTGGAAAAGTCACGAGACCTAGTAAGACAATTCTAATCATGGAAGGTTATGCAAATACCCAAGGAGGAAAAAGCAGAAGCGAATGCATTAGCTAACCTTGCAGCAGTTGCAGAAGTGACGAATAAAGACAATGCAATTGTCATACACCTATTTCACTCAGCAATAGACCAGGACAAAAGTGAGGTAACATTTAACAATTTAACCTAGGATTGGAGAAACAAAATTTTAAATTTTTTGCAGAATGGTACCATACCCGAAGATAAAAAAGCAGCTCAAGCATTTCACCGAAAAGCTACACGGTACTGCCTCATTCGTGATACTTTATACCGCAAAATGTTTGGAGGTCCCTTAGCAAAGTGCCTCGGACCCAATCAAATGGAGTTCGTAATGAAGGAAGGACACTGCGGAAACCATGCAGGAGCAAGATCCTTAATCAAAACCCTAATCAGAGTAGGGTACTATTGACCCAAAATGGAAGAAGAGGCTGAAAATTTCGTAGCTAAATGCGACAAATGCCAACGGTATGCTAACAACATGCATAGACCAGCAGAGTCACTTTACCCAGTGATATCACCTTGGCCATTCATGAAATGGGGCATGGACATAGTAGGACCCCTTCCCCCAGCTAAAGAAAAGGTATGGTTCTTACTCGTATTAACTGATTATTTCATAAAGTGGGTGGAGGCAGACGCTTTTAAACAGGTGCGAGAAAAAGAAGTGAAAAGCTTCATATGGAGACACATAATATGCCGCTTTGGAATACCGAAGAAGATCGTATGTGACAATGGCCTGCAATTCATAGGCTCACAAATCACAGAATTCTTCGAAAGTTGGCAAATCAAAGGAATCACTTCATCACCATATCACACCGTGGCTAATGGGAAAGTCGAGTCAATAAACAAAGTCATCGTTAACAACCTAAAGAAACGATTGGAAAAAGCCAAGGGAAACTGGCCCGATGAGCTACCGGCAGTATTATGGGCTTATAGAACTACTGCAAAACAGCTACGGGAGAGACTCCATTCACGCTTGTTTACGGTTCAGAAGATTTAATACCGGTAGAAATTGTCGAACCAAGCACAAGATTAACAACAACAACGGAAGAAACAAATAACGATGAATTGAGGACAAAACTGGATTTTCTCGAGCAAAGAAGAGAAGCTGCACTAATACGTATGGCATCCCAAAAACAAATTATAGAGCGATATTACAACAGAAAAGCTCATCTCAGATATTTCAAAATTGGGGATTTCGTTCTCAAAAAATTCTTCCAATCAACGAAGGAAGCTGGTGCAGGAAAGCTAAATCCAAATTGGGAAGGACCTTACAATGTCCGTGGCATCACTGGAAAAGGCGCTTATGAGCTAGAGGCTATGGACGACAGAATCTTGCCAACTAGTTGGAATGCTATTCATTTTAAGAAGTACTACTTCTGAGTAAAAGGAATACCCCCGGTCAGGTATCATTACGTTCGATTTTACTTTTGTACAGTTAAAATTGTACTAACCATTTTAGATGATTGGCAAAAAGCTAACCCATCACCAGATGACGATATTAGACCTGCAAAGACACGGGGAAGTAACTGAATTCCCGGTCTAGGGTTACAACTTTCTGATGGACGTTTTTAAGGGTTAAGCAGTCATCGTCTAAAACTATATACCTTCGAGTCCCGTATGTTTTTCCTTTTCAGGAAAAGGACCACAAGGAAGGAATAGGCAAGTGCTCGAGATTTCATTCTTCAAAGCTCAAACACTTGGGGGACTATAAAGTATGGAAGGAAAAGAAAAAGCAAAGAAGACTATCAAAAAGTCAAGCTCGAGCCTGAAGATCCATCTTCCCAACAAGTCAAGTACTATTAGCAAAATCAAAGAGCCAAAGGCAAAAACACAAAGCTTGATTCAAAACCTTCGAAAAACATATTCGTAAATGTAAACGAATGTTTCCAAAAACATATTCGTAAATGTAAACGAATGTTCAGGTTAAAGGCAAAATATTAGTTACGGGTTAAAATGCACATCTTTGTATTTACTAAAAAAACTGTTGTAAATGAAAACAATTATGGATGAAAGATTATTATCCTTGTACTTATTCAGAAAACTGTTATATGATACGCTCAATTTACACCTTAAAAGAATGTAAGCGATCGTTGTCAAATATAGTAATCCAA
>ML277753.1:0-26621 GCA_005239495.1 Nicotiana undulata
TAAACGAGTTTTAATAATCAAATTACTTACCTCTTTGAAGAATCCACGAAACCTCTCTTTAAATCCTTCAAAAAGCTTAACCCCGTGTGTAAAGATGGTGAGAGAAGGAAATTTCGCGAAGGCTGCCTTTTTATAGGTTCTGCCCAGGCATTTCCGAATTAGCGGCCTTTTTATCGCAACGGCGTGCCCGCAGGGGCGGCCTATTGACCGCACCAGCGGTTATTCACTTAAAACCCAGACCTCGCGCCTGCGACTTCATCCCCCGCACCTGCGACCACGCAGGTGCGATCCTTGTTCCGCCCCAGCGACCAAACTCGCACCTGCGCCTTCTTTCTCGCGCCTGCGATGTGCGCACCTGCGGCCCAAGCATCGCAGGTGCGATCGCACCAGCAGTAGCAGCTTCAGCTGCATTTATGGTTTCCAACTTCCCGTTTAACGCCCGAATTCAATCCCGAGCCCCTCGGGACCCCAACCAAACTTACCAACATATCCCATAACATCATTCAAACTTATTTGCACTCTAAAAACATCAAAACTAACATCAAAACACCAAAATTACATCGGATTCAAGCCTATGATTTCCAAAAACTTCCGAAACGCGCATTTGATCAAAAACCCAACCAAATCATTTCCGAATGACCTGAAATTTTGCGGGCAAGTCCAAAATGACCTAACGAAGCTACAGCAACTCTCGGAATCCCATTCCGACCCTCGGATCAAAATCTCGCCTATCAACCGGAATTCGCCAAAATACTAACTTCGCCAATTCAAGCCTAATTCTACATCGGGCATCCTAAAAATATTCTGAACACACTCCTAAGTCCCAAATCACCTAACGAAGCTATCCGAACCATAAAATACGTATTCCGAGGTCGTTTACCAATAAGTCAACTCTTAGTTGACTTTTTCCCCCATTTTAAGGCTGTTCTTATGGACTAAGTGACTAAATTCTCATTTAACCATTTCTATTTCAAGCCTATCAACTCTAACACATTAATAATAGAATAACCAACATATAATAAGCCACTAACAACAGTTATAATGCAGGTTTTACGTAACGACAGACCGGGTCGTTACAATGAGCCAGGTAAAGGTTTTGGCAAGAACCTCCAAGGGATCTCCAAACCCATCAAACTCAAGAAATATGGCACCACTTTCGGTTTAGGATACGAGTACACCTAGGAATAATTCAGGAGCTGGTCGCCACCATGGCGCGATCCATACTACCCACTGGAGCATCCGATACCGCGCCTAGAGCAGACTTTTCACCAGGCTGGCATTATTTATGGGACAGATGAAGAAGAAGCACTTGCAGCATTGAGGAACTTATTCCTGGAGGATAATGACATGGATTGTTGTGTTATTCTCGAGGAGGAGGGGGAGGAAAGCCCTTCCATTCAGGCCATAAGCAGAGGGGCATATCTCAAGAATTGGACCGTCAGAACAGCCAAAGCCCGACGAGCCTCGGGGTAGCAAGGCTAAAACAAGCATTGTTCATTGTTTTTACTAAATGATTTTCTTTTCGCACTTTTCAATTCCTGCAATAAGATCTTCAATGTTCAAAACAAATATTCAATTTATCAAAAGAACTTTTAAGTTTTATGAATCAATATTTATTACTGTTGTTTTTCACTCACTATTTTATAAATACAACATTACGATTACTTGTCTTGATGAACCAATGACTGTGACATGCAACGAGACAACGCAACAAACGGACATTGATTCAGAAGAAGATGATATACTTGACGAGATTGTCAAAGAAGTCGAGAAATTTTAGGACAGACCTAAGTCCAACCTGGACGAGACCGAAATTGTCATCTTGGGAATTTAGAAAAGGTCAAGGAGACCCGTATTAGCATTCATTTGTCGCCATCAGAAAAGAAAGAATACACATAATTTCTGAAGTAGTATGAGGATATATTCGCCTGGTCGTACAATGACATGACCGGTCTAAGTACATCCATTGTGGTTCACAAACTGCCAACCAATCCAATGTGTCCGTCGGTAAATCAAAAACTCAGAAAGTTCAAGCCTGACATGAGCTTGAAAATCAAAGAAGAAGTCACCAAGAAGATCAACGCTAAGGTTCTCCGGGTTGTGGAGTATCCAATATGGTTAGATAACATCGTGCCAGTGTCAAAGAAAGATGGTAAGGTCAGAGTCTGTGTCGACTACCGGGATCTCAACCGGGCTAGTCCGAAAGACGACTTTCCCTTGCCTAACATACACATCCTGATTGACAATTACGCCAAGCATGAGCTGTAGTCATTCATGGATTACTTCGCTAGTTACCATCAGATCTAGATGCATGAGGAAGATGCTGAGAAAACGGCTTTCATTACGCCGTGGGGAGTATGCTGCTACAAGATGATGCCGTTCAACCTGAAAAATGCAGGGGCCACCTATATGAGGGCTATGACCACTATCTTCCACGATATGATACACAAGGAGATTGAGGTATATGTGGATGATGTTATTATCAAATCCAAGAAAGCCACTGATCACATAGCAGACTTGAGGAAGTTTTTCAAAAGGTTGCAGAAATACAATCTGAAGCTGAATCCCGCGAAGTGTGCATTCGGGGTTCCTGCCGGTAAGCTGCTCGGGTTCATTGTTAACCGCCGAGGGATAGAACTAGATCCGTCAAAGGTTAAAGCCATTCAAGAATTACCACCGCCAAGGAACAAGAAAGATGTGATGAGTTTCTTGGGACAACTTAACTACATCAGTCGGTTCATAGCATAGTCTACAGTTATATGTGAGCCGATCTTCAAGATGCTAAAGATGGACGCCGCAACCAAGTGGACCGATTATTGCCAAAGGGCCTTCGACAGAATTAAGGAATACTTGTCCACACCACCGGTCCTAGTGCCTCCTGAGCCAGGTATCCCTTTGCTACTCTACCTTGCAGTGTTAGATGGAGCTTTCGGCTGCATTTTGTGACAGCACGATGAAACAAGAAGGAAGGAGAAAGCTATTTATTATCTCACCAAGAAGTTCACTCTGTACGAGGCTCGGTATTCACTATTGGAACGCACCTGTTGTGCTTTGACTTGGGTCGCTCAGAAGTTGAGGCATTACTTCTGTGCCTACACAACATATCTTATATCGAGAATGGAACCTTTAAAGTACATTTTTCAGAAACCCATGCCCACTGGCAAGCTGGCCAAGTGGAAAATCCTGTTGAGTGAGTTCGACATTGTCTATGTGACTCAGAAAGCAGTCAAGGGACAAGCACTGGCAGACCACCTTACTGAAAACCCTGTGGATGGAGAATACGAACCCCTAAAAATGTATTTTCCCGATGAAGAGATATCATTCATAGGAGAAGATATTGCAGAGTCCTATGACGGTTGGAGAATGTTCTTCGATGGAGCGGCAACTTTCAAAGGAGTCGGCATTGGGGCCGTCTTGAGATCAGAAACTGGTCAACACTATCCGGTATTTGCCAAACTCAGATTTCCTTACACCAACAATATGGTGGAATATGAATCCTGTATCTTAGGACTCAACATGGCCATTGACATGAACGTCCAGGAGCTGTTATAAATTGGTTACTCAGATTTACTGGTACATCAGGTACAAGGAGAATGGGCTACCAAGAATTCCAAGATACTGCTATACCTGCACCACGTGCAGGAATTAAGAAAGAGGTTCACGAAGATAGAATTTAGGCATGTCCCCAGGATCCATAATGAGTTCGCCGATGCATTGGCTACTCTATCATCTATGATACAACATCCAAACAAGAATTTCATTGATTCTATCCTAGTGAAGATCCATAACCAACCAGCTTATTGTGCCCATGTCGAAGAAGAGGCAGACGGAAAGCCTTGGTTTCATGAAATCAAGGAATACTTGGCGAAAAGAGAGTACCCAGAACTTGCAAATCATACTCAGAAACGCACACTTCGGAGACTGTCCAACAACTTCTTTCACAGCGGAGGAATCCTATATAGCAGGACTCCCGATTTGGGACTATTAAGATGTGTTTACGCAAAGGAAGCATCCAAGATATTAGAAGAGATCCATGCTGGGACCTGCGGCCCGCATATGAATGGTTTTGTTTTGGCTAAGAAGATACTCAGAGATGGTTACTTCTGGATGACTATGGAAACGGACTGCATCCAGTATGTCCGAAAATGCCACCACTGTCAGATACATGTAGACATGATAAAGGTACCTCCAAACAAGCTTAATGACACAAGATCACTGTGGCCGTTCGCCGCTTGGGGAATGGACATTATTGGACCAATCGAGTTTTCCTCCTCCAACAAACACAGGTTCATCCTAGTAGCCATCGACTATTTCACCAAATGGGTCGAAGCAACATCCTTCAAAGCAATGACTAAGAAAGTCGTGACTGACTTTGTTCGCGATCGTGTTGTCTGCCGGTTCGGAATTCCGGAATCAATCGCAACCGTGACTTGATGAAAACTATGTGTGAGAATTTCAGAATCAAACACAAAAATTCCACGGCCTACCGACCTCAAATGAATGGAGCTGTAGAAGCCTCCAATAAGAATATCAAGAAGATATTGAGGAAGATGATAGAAAGGCACAAGCAATGGCACGAGAAGTTACTATTTGCTTTACTGGGATATCGTACTACGGTTCGCACATCAACCGGAGCAACTCCTTATATGCTGGTTTATGGCACAGAAGCTGTTATTCCCGACGAGGTAGAAATTCCTTTCCTAAGGATCATACAAGAAGCTGAACTCAGCGATGCAGAGTGGGTTAAGAAACGTTATGAGAAGTTGGACCTCATAGACGGAAAAAGAATGAATGCAGTCTGTCATGGTCAACTTTATCAGAATAGAATGTCCAGAGCCTTCAACAAGAGAGTCAAGCCAGACAGTTCACACCGGGCAGCTGGTGTTGAAGAAGATCTTTCCCCATCAATATGAAGCCAAAGGAAATTTCTCTCCCAACTGGAAAGGTCTGTATATGGTTCACCGAGTGTTGACAGGAGGAGCTCTTATACTTGCAGAAATGGTTGGAGAAGTTTGGCCAAAGCCAATCAACTCAGATGCAGTCAAATGCTATTACGTGTAATCTTTTATGCTTTATCAATGATGTAAATTGAACTACGCCTGACCTGATTCCCGTTTAAGAGGGCATACGTAGGCAGCCCTATGGGTTCGGTCACAATTCAATAAAAATTTCCATTTTCCCCGTAATTGGAAACTGGGGCAGAATTTGAGGAGGACCCTCAAAATTTCGAAGCAAGTTCAACCGATCGCCGCTCGAGCAACAGTTAGAAGCATCAACCCATCAAACTGGGGCAGAATTTTGAGGAGGACCCTCAAAATTCTGTAGCAAGAGAGGTTGCGATGTCTTGAACCACGTCACAGTCGTTGGTTCATCTAAAAGCTATTTTAAATTATGCATTTATGACATATTTTTATAAAACCATGCATAATTATTCTTGGAGCAGCTTTGTTTAGCAAACGCTACCCCCGTGATACGAACGATATCATCAGATCAAGCCGAACGAGTCAAGAAAATCTAGCGGGGATACGAACTAACCTTCCCCATTTACAAAACTCACGATTTTTCTTTGGATGCAGGCACAAAGAACAAACACGCAAAGAAGTCGCAAATTTCATCACAGTTGCAAATGCTAAAGTTCGATGTCCACATAAAGAACGAGACTGTTCAAAGTCACACTTTCTCAAAGCCATCACACTTGCCGACTGTTGCTATCAGTACAAACAAACAATGCTCCGTAGTCGCAATGCTCGCAATGATCACGACACCACACTCTACGATCAGCTAAGAACTTCTATTGTCATTTATTTAATCTTTGCATAAGGCTTTCATTCTGCCTTCCGAGACTAAGCACTGTCTCCATCTGCATCTGCATTCTTCCATAAGGCTACCTTTCTGCCTTCCGAGGTTAAGCTCTACCTCCATTTCCATCTGCATTCTTGCATAAGGCTACCTTTCTGCCTTCCGAGGTTAAGCTCTACCTCCATCTGCATTCCATCTTGCATAAGGCTACCATTCTTCCTTCCATTTGCATAAGGCTACTATTCTGTCTTCCGAGGTTAAGCTCTACCTCCTTTGCATAAGGCTACCATTATTCCTTCCGAGACTAAGCACTGTCTCCATCTGCATCTGCATTCTTGCATAAGGCTACCTTTTTGCCTTCCAAGACTAAGCACTATCTCCATCTGCATCTGCATTTTTGCATAAGGCTACCATTCTGCCTTCCGAGGTTAAGCTCTACCTCCATCCATATTCCATCTTGCATAAGGCTACCATTATTCCTTCCGAGACTATGCACTGTCTCCATATGCATCTGCATTCTTGCATAAGGCTACCTTTCTGCCTTCCGAGACTAAGCCTTGTCTCCATCTTCATCTGCATTTTTTCATAAGGCTACCATTCTGCCTTCTGAGGTTAAGCTCTACCTCCATCTGCATTCCATCTTTCATAAGGCTACCATTCTACCTTCCGAGACTAAGCACTGTCTCCATCTGCATATGCGTTTTAGCATAAGGCTACCATTCCGCCTTCCGAGGTTAAGCTCTAACTCCATTTGTATTCCATCTTGCATAAGGCTACCATTCTGCCTTCCGAAACTAAGCACAGTCTCCATATGCATCTGCATTCTTGCATAAGCCTACCTTTCTGTCTTCCGAGACTAAGCACTGTCTCCATCTGCATCTGCATTTTGGCATAAGGCTACCATTCTGCCTTCCGAGGTTAAGCTCTACCTCCATCTGCATTCCATCTTGCATAAGGCTACCATTCTTCCTTCCGAGACTAAGCACTGTCTCCATCTGTATTTTCATAAGGCTATGATTATGCCTTCCATTTGCATAAGGCTACCATTCTGCCTTCCGAGGTTAAGCTCTACCTCCATCTGCATTCCATCTTGCATAAGGCTTCCATTCTGCCTTCCGAGGTTAAGCTCTACCTCCCTTTTCATAAGGCTACTTTTCTGCTTTCCGAGTAAGCTCTGCCTCCAATTTACTTTTCGAGACTAAGCGCTATCTCAAGCATTATTTACTTCAATTTCCTTTCGGACTAAGTTCTACCTCCCTTTGCATAAGGCTACTTTTTTTCCATCCGAGGCTAAGCTCTGCCTCCAATTTACTTTTCAAGACTAAGCGATGTCTCAAGCATTATTTACTTCACTTTCCTTTCGGACTAAGCTCTGCCTTTTAAATTCGTAAGACTAAGCTCTGTCTTGTCAGCATCATGCTACTGCATTTCTCATGGGCTGAAATATCGCCAACTTATCCAAAGGCGTCATCGTTTGGAGGCACCATCTTCATGGCCCGAGAACACCATGCCATGGCCTGAGGATCTCTTTCAATTTTGCATATCATTATTCAAAGGCATCATGGTTCGGAGGAACCATCCTCATGGCCTGAGAACATCATTTCATGCCCTGCGAATCCTGCATCAAGCAATCCATGGCCCAGGACTTCATGGTCCAAGGACGTCATCCTTAACTGTCCGAAGACAACATTCATGGTCCGACGAGAACTTGCATTATGTTTAAATTTACGCACAATATATGCTTGTATCGATTAGTTGCAGGTAATCCGGCGAGCAACGACCGTCCTGGCAGGAGCGGTCTCGCTCCAGTTCTCCTAGCCATTCCCGTAAGTCGTTTATTCATCAAATCCTATATGTTGCGTCCGTCCTGGCAAAACCATCATCGGTATACTTCGCCGATGGCTCCTGAAGTACAAATGGCCTGATTCCTGTAAAACTAGAGATATGTAGGCAACTCAGAAACCAGGGTGCGACCTAAATCTCTTCAAACCATTTCGCTCGGTCAAAATTAGCCATCATATCTTTACCCGACAACTCTTCCATCCTTCCCGGGTAAAGAGGGGCAGTTGTTGATACCCAATTTTTCCTCAAATTATTTATAAATTTGCATATATACCTTCAAAGTCAGTTTTTATTACAATTGGTATTTTTCCATAATTTTCCCATATTTTTATCAATTTATTTCTAATTTACCCAGTACTTTTATATCCAATAATTAATCATAAATTGCATTAAAAATAGTTTCAAAATATTCCTTGGTTTAATATATCATTTTTGATCATATTAGAATTTAATTATTTCACAAATTAGCCATATTGGCATTATTTGGCTATAATTGCAATAATTTTGCAATTATAGCTTAACTATATATTTTGTGCTATTTTTTACAAAATAATTAGTCATTTGTATTTTAAATACTAATTAATTACTTGAATTTCATCTACTAAGCATCAATTTTATTTTTTATAATTATTAACCATTTTTATTAATTATTTATCTATTTTAAATGGATATTTAACAAATAGCCACTTTTAATCCTAATTTTAGCCTAATCTACCCGGACCCCAACCCAATTAATTAGCCCAACACATCAAGCCCAGTCTTTAAAGCCTACCCGACCCAATCCCCCATTCAATCTGAGCCGTTGATTATTTCTAATCAACGGCCCAGATTAATCCCTACCATAATTAATCTTAAACAACTACCCCCCTTCTCATTTCCCCCGTTTCATTCTCTCTCACCCTCTCTCTTGTTCTCTCTTGTTCTCTCTAGAACCTTCTCACCTTCCTCCCCTCCGATGAACTCTGTCTCTCTTCTCCGACGACCTCTCTTGCCGGAAACCATGAGGTCTCACCCCTTCTAGCCTATGTCTCCTCCTATGTCGGCTTGACACTACCTTGAGGTCTTCAAGTGAACCTGGAGCGGTTCAACTCCCACCTATGGCCTTTCATGCAATTTTTCGACCATCTACGTCCATCCGAGTAAGATCTCTTCATTTTTGGCTAGAACCAGTGGTTCTTTAGCCGATATTTCTTCTCTTTGGGTTGTCTCCATGAAACCCTAACTACTATCTCTTGGTTTCCTTAGATCCGTAATAGATCTTGGCATATTACAGGCTATTTTGATGTTTTCTTTATAGATGTTCCGTTTTCCCTAAAACGATTCTTCATCTTCAAACTAGGGTTTCATAACCCCTTTTAAAAACGGTTTTCCTATGATTTTTCAGTGTTATCCTAGGATTTTTACTGTGTTTTAGCGATTTATTTAAGTCTCTCTCTTTATCTGAGTTGTTGTGTTAAAACCCTAATCTTTAGTCCTAAACCTTGAGTTCCTGATTTTGTCTCTGATAATATGTTTGCATATGTGCTTGCGTCTCATGAGCTTTATGATTCTCTAAAACATTACCCTATGGTGTTCATCTATGTCTCTGATTGTCTTGCTTTTCCCGCTTACATCAATGTTTACTCTGTAATTCATGTAAATCCCTAATTTCGTATGATTTTACTTTAATATGATTACCAGGGTTTCATATTTCTTGACCATTATCTATTTAATTCGTGTTAATTTCCTTAGATGATGTTATCCTTATTCGAATCCCTGATTCTCTGGGATTAGTGTCCTTCACTGATCTCCTATGGTAGTACATTACTGATTTTGACCCATGAGTTATTCACTTGCCTTATTTGATTGATTCTACTGTTAATCGATTCTTATAGACCTTTCCTTAATTAGATTTTCTGAACCTAGACTAATTACTTGTTCTATATGCTGAAATTATTTCCATGTGTGGTATTCCAGTCATACATGATACTTTCCCTAATTGGTGCTAGTTTCCTGTGATTTGAATCTTGCTCGAGGATTTCTTGTTGATTTTTAGAATTTTCTGCCTTATTTCTATAAATAATCCTGTCAAACTAATCCACACATGCTTTCCTTAATTAGAGTATTCTGAACTTAGCCCCTATTACATGTCTTATACTTTGTTGAAATTTATTTCCTTATGTGTTACCATCAGTCTATATGATTTCCTTTCCTTATGTTATCATTGTTTGTATCCGTTTGAATACTGACTCCTTAATTAAAGGGAGTACTAATATTAATGTGATTCTAATTGATGTGCACTTCCATAATTTTGCTGAACTATCATTTGTTACCTTAGTTTCTGCCTATTTTCAAAACTATAAGTACCTTCACTCTTTCATTAAGATAGAGGGAAACTCACTAGTTCACTAACTATCTCTCTACTAAAACTTTCTGCTCTCTTCTCTTTTCTCTGTGCTACTTGTTACTGTTCTAAGTTAGTCGGCTGCAAGCCAAGGCTAACTATTGGCTCCTATCCTACTTTGTGTTTACTGTCTTCTTTACTTCACTGGTATGTTCTGATTTTAATCCTAGTTCCCTAACCAACATGTTTATTTTGCTGCTTCAATTCATTATGTTTCTATCTACTGTTTTGTTGTTGTACATGTAATTAAAATCTTGTGCTTCATCTAGCATGTTAAGTTATACTTTACTTTCATCAGCATGTCCTTATGTACTTGAAACCTGTTTCTATGTGAATCTCTTTATCCTTATGTCTGTATACTAGCTTTAGTTAGGGCATGCCTCTACTGGTGTTACCCTAAGCTGTTTGATACTGTTATTTTTTGTCTAAACCCATACTATGCTGTATCCCAATCCCATGAACCCCCTTAGGAACTTCTGATTCTGCAGCTATGTCTACTTCTGCCTGTTACATGTTCACTACTCTGTGCCTTGTATGTCCCCAGTCCCTCACTACCTTGTTTGTGGTTGCTGAACTTGTCTTAGTATGCTATTCTGATCCTAAGATGTGGATGTGTTTATTCTGCCTGCATTACTCTTTTCTCAAACTGTTGCTGAATAAAAATTCTTTTGCAAGACTCTTTTTTTGAAAAACCAGTCTTTCTTGTCTAAAACTGTTCCCTTACTCAAAGCTTTCAAAACTATGTCAAGCACTCTCACTTTACTCCTAGACCCTTAGGTTCTGCCCTCTTTGTGTGAGCATTGCTTTGGGACCCTTGAGCTCCCTCTGAACTTTGACACACTAAGGCTAGCCCTTCCACACTACACTTACTCTACTATGGCTATGAAATCTGGGTGTGAGCACTGCCCGGGATCCCTTGAGGTCCTTAGGGAACACACACCCGGATTATGAGAAAGGCTATGAAATACCATTTGGCATTGAGGATTTTGAGATATGGGCCTATACTGTAGGCTCCCTATAGTTAGCTTCTTATTTTTCTTATTTCAGTTATGTAATTCATACCCAATGGTTTGTAATAATTATTGGTAAACAACTTTGGGGTTGGATAGTGAAAAAGGGAGGGTAATATGTATGTTGTAGTGTAGCCAAGGGTAGAAACCATGCGCATAGGTTTACTTTTCTTTTGTGCGCAATAGCAACCATGTTTAGGGATAACACACGCAAGCATGCCATGCATTAGATACCATGTTCCCTAGGATTCATATATAGTGTTTTTTTCCGCATCCCTATCACTTAGAAATCCTATCTCTAAGGTAAATAATAACATTAAAATAAACTGCCACCATATAATTCTGCCTATTCTGAAACTCATTTAGAAATCCTGTCCTAGGGTAAATGTGTTAACATAAGCTGTTATTCATGCAATCATCATGCTACAACCATGCTCCGCACTTAGAAATCCTATTCTAGAACAAACAACATTAAAAACTTTCACTTATGCCTATTCTGAAATTGTGCATAATGCCATGATCTTGAATGCATTTAGAGACCCTGCTTTAGTGCTTCTGAATGTGCATCATTCTGCATTAGATATCATGTTCTAGGATCACACTCGCTTAATTACACCTAGTTTAAACACAGACGCATAGAAGAGTATGAAACAGTCACCTCGCTCTAACAACTGGTAATTAACTCCTGTATATTCCGCAAACACTTAGAGCTGCATGCCCTTAGGAATAACAACCTAAAACTGTTAACACCTATGATGACTGTCATATATGATCCTATGCCTAGGTAAGCCTTAGGTAATCAACCTAAAAAAACAAAAAAAAACTGGAGCTGTCCTCCTGTGATTACTGTCTAATTATCAGCATGCGTAAAATCAATAGGCAAACTGATTATGACTTCCTATCCGAGTTATGCAATAAATCTGTTTCTCTATTTTTATCACTTAGATACCATGTTTTAGAATCTGAATTTAAACCAAGACCTTAACTGTGTTTGAGTCATGCTGATTCTGTGCATTATTTGTGGAGGTATTTGGGCATTTCCTGTTTATGTGTTACCCCTATCTGCATGTCCTATTTGTTTTTTTTCTATATGTCGCCTTAGTATTTTACCATTAAAACCTGAGGGTCTGCCTAGAACCCCCTTTATAGGATAGAAGTCCTAAACTCCTCCAGGACTAATAGCAAGGTACGGGTAACAACATGCAATAGAGGTCGTGACCAACACTCGCTTTTGTTACCTTCACGGGATGGGAAAGGGTAGATATGGATATGATGACCGGTGCGCTCATACCACATTTAGCCCCTCATCGAGGAGTGTCATACCGGGTATTGCATTGATGTGATCCATATTACAAACAAACCTAGGATACTTGTACTCTATATACATGCTTAGACTATAATTCTTTTCAAAAGCTATCTTCTTATT
This sequence comes from Nicotiana undulata, assembly GCA_005239495.1. Taxonomy (NCBI): domain Eukaryota; kingdom Viridiplantae; phylum Streptophyta; class Magnoliopsida; order Solanales; family Solanaceae; genus Nicotiana; species Nicotiana undulata. The sequence continues at coordinate 12,461 of ML277753.1, forward strand.
AACTGTTTTCAAACATATGTGTACTTAGACTAAAATCCCCACTATGTGAACCATATTTGTTTACTTGCTAGTTGTATGAAATTAAAAAATGCTATTTGGCCGGGAACCACACTTGTGGATCCTGAGGGGTGCCTAACACCTTCCCCTTAGGATAATTTCAAGCCCTTACCCTGTCTCTGGTTATCAAACTTAGTTGTAAATGAACCCCAATAGGTTCCCTAATGCACCTCAAAATCGTTAGGTGGTGACTCTTCAAAATATGCAAACCCCTTTCCAAAAGGAATGAGTTTTTCCCGACCAATGTCAAAAACCCTTTTAACCGGCCTTGAAAGGAGTGCTCGGGGAAAAAGGGGGCACGACAGTACCGATTGGGGAGTTTGAAATTTGTTCTTCCTGAGGCAACCATTGAGTTGCGGAACTGCTTTTAAATCACATGATAAATAGTATTTTCATTGCTTTTGATATACTTGGGTTGTAAGCCATGTTTGGGGCCTCATGCCGACCTATATAGATCCCTTTGAGGCTATTTTCTTATATTCCTCACTACTTTGATCATGATTTACACTCAGTCACACCGTATTTTGTTGTTTTTGAAACTTAGACTTGTTACACTATTTTGTGATATAAAATATTGTTTTGGGTCGAGAACCCCGTTTATTTATGGCCCGAATGGCATTCTAAGAGTTTTTGACTGAGTGAGGCCGAGAGCCAATATTGTGAGGATATCTTGGATCAGGTTGCACGCCGCAACATGTTGCACTGTTATGATATGTGAGAGGCCGAGTGCCAGAGTGTATATTGCCATGATTGGCTGTTTATAGCGCTTGGGATGTAGGAGCCCCTTCGGAGTCTGTACACCCCCAGTGAGCGTAGGTACCTACTGAGTACGAGTGCCGAGTGACGAGTGATTGGGAGGTATGAGTGACAGTGAGGTGCTGAGTGGCTGATACCGAGTGATTGTGAGGTGCTGAGTGACTGATTCTGGGTGACGTTTTGCCCGAGGGGCATTTTATGATACTTGTCTTGCTGAATAGCTATTTATGATTTATTTTATTCTTTGAACTAGTATTTCTTGGGTATTTTACTGAATTCACGGGAAACCATATCTTTCTTCAAAGAATTTTTACTGAATTGTCTTTTAAAGCATACTCGACTAAATGTATACATTGTTGGAAATCAATTTTTTATCCAATGTGATTCGGTGATTAGCTCCTGTGTGTTTTCTTACTATCAGACTTGATTTATTTTCATTACTAGTGAGTTGGCATGCTCATCATTACTCCCTGCACCTCTGTGTGCAGATCCAGGTACTGGTGTCGAGCATTAGTCATCTGAGTTCGTATGGCGCCAGAGTTGGGATATCGAGGTAGCTGTCCAGCGTCCACAACATCTCTATTTTCCCTTTCCTTACTTTGTACTTAGTATTTCGTTCTGAGACTTTTTATTATGATAGTAGTATTATTAGTATTATTCCTATATGCTCGTGACCCGTTGGCTCCAGATTTTGGGGATGGTTATAGACTGTTTCACTGTTTTGCTTAACGATTTGGAAATTTTATATGTCTATGAAATGTTGAAAAATGAATTGAAATTTGTGAAAGAAAGTATAAATAGGTGATTGTTGGCTGGCCTAGTTCCACGATAGGCGCCATCACGACCGGTTAGGATTTGGGGTCGTGACACTCGGCCAAGCTTAGGTAAGATACTTATCTCAAGCAAGACAAATCAATACAATAGAAGTCCCTTCCCATGCGAATGAACCTTGGAGCCTTCGATCTTTATCAAAAATAAAAAAGTCAAACAAAAGGTCAAACCGAGCTCATTCCTAAAAACTGAAAAAATCACAAATTTTGAACATCCATTCGAATATAAGTCCAACTATACAAGTTTCATCCAAATCTGAGTCCAAATTGGGGTTCAAATCCCCATTTATTTATTTAAGAATCTTTTTCCAAAATCCCTAATCGTCTTCACTTAGATTCATCATTCAAATGCTAAAATCAAGGATATAATCATGAATAATTACCAAATTTGAGTCAAAAACACTTACCGCAATCTATATCAGGAAAAGTTCCTCAAGAATTGCCCAAATTTGAGCTCCCAATCTCAAAATATGATAAAATAACTCAAACCATCAAAATAAAGTATTTAATATATCTCTTGTTATACACTTTCCGATCACGAGACCCTCTTCGCGATTGCAAAGGCCAAACACTTGTCCAACTGCTGCACCTTCTTCGCGAACGCGAAGACCTTCCGTGAACGCTATGCCTTCCACCTATTGGGACCACGCGAGCGCGATAGCTCACACACAAACATGAAGGCTATAAGCCTGACGAACCCATCCGACCTTCTCTTATACTCGAACGTGATGACCAAGATACGAATGCGAAGGCCACTGCCACCATTCATCACGAACGCGATTGCCCCATAACGAATTTAAAGAGCATGATCCACTAGTCACCAAAGAATACTTCGTGATCGCGATACCTCATCCGCACTCCCGATGAATAGTAGAACACCAAAAAACTAGCAGTTCAAAAACAAAGGAAAATGGTCCGCAACCACCCCAAAATAGACCCGGGCTCCTAGGAGCCCGTCCAATTGCACCAAACAATCTGAAACACAACACAGATCTACTCGAGGCCTCAAATAAGAAAAAATAATATCAAAACCATGAATCACACCTCAATTCAAACTTAATGACTAATCAAGATTTTCGAATTCAAAACTTACGCTAAACATGCCTAAAAAACTCAAAATGACCTCAAATTTTGCGCACAAGTCCCAGATGACATAAATAACCTATTCCAACTCCAGAAACTACATAAAACCACTATATCAATAAATTCAACTCCCGATTAAACCTATGAGCCTTCCATATTGTCACGACCCAAACCGATTGACCGCGACGGGCACCCGGTACCTTACTCAACCGAGTACCAACGTGACATATCTTTCTTATTACATCATCATATACACGTGACATACGGGCCTAATAGAACAACAAGATCATTTATAAACTCAAAACATAGGCCGACAAGGCCGTACAATCTTTCACGTACACGACATATGTCTACAATCCTCTAAGAGTACATAAACGTCATACAGGTTGGGACAGGGCCCCACCATACTAACCAGTATATGTCCTAATCTTACTGACCACATAAGCAACTCCGGAGCAAATGGAGCGCACCAACCCCTTCTGATGAGCTGATAGCCTACTTGGAGGACTCTCGACCTATCTATTAGGACCCGCGGGCATGAAACACAGCGTCCCCAGGAAAAAGGGATGTCAGTACGAATAATGTACCGAGTATGTACGGCACATAAAAAAGTACATAACAGACATTGAAGAAATATAGAGTAAATGACTCAACCTGTAAGTCTGGATAACTCTATAATTCATGAAATAGTTATAATGTCATGCATATGCGTATGAATGTCATGTCGTGCATAGGTACATGTTTCAGAACATCATCATGCCTCTAAGGGCATCCCATCATATCATATCATATCGAACACTGTGGGCAATCATCAACGTATACCAGCTGATCAGGTCGTGCTGCGTATATAATGCCATAACCTTTCCCATATCCCATCATATATATATACATACATATATACGCGTATATAACTCCATCTGGTCATGGGTCAATTTACATGTATAAATGCATGAAATACATATGAAATACGTCAATAAAATCTCTCGGTACGTCATAAGGCTATTTTGCCTCTGATTAATATCATGAAATAAACTTTACCAACTTATATATTTCTGAGACCCATGAACATATGATAGAGTAATATGACATGTGGAAGGATAAGAATATACACGTCTCTAGCATTTATACGAATAGAGTATTTTATGGAAGTTGTGCATTTTCTCGTTTCGTGCATGTCGTATAGATCATGCCAAAAAGGAAAAAAAGGGATAGCCTTAACATACCTGATTCGATTCTCTTGATAATCTCTCTAACACACGTTAATTGTGACAAAACACGTGACGACGAGATCGGAGTAGGGAAAAATCCGTATAACTTCGCATGAATTCCTTGTTGAAGATCGCTACTTGGTAGAGGTATAACATCTCATTTTGGTGAATTTGATCAAACTTTTGTGTGGCCTATTTAATGGAACAGTAACGTTCTCATTCATCTCTTTATGAATTGTTGAAGATTTTTATCTTGCTTTACGTTCATGACTTAAGTTTGTAACATACCAATATTTACTTTTGAATGCATATAAGAATGTATGTTTGTCTTACGTTTCTTAAGGATATATATGACAAACATTAGTGTCTTTCCTTTATTAAAATGGAAATCACACATATTGTTAAGACTTTCACACTTAGCCTTGTGACATAAGAGTCACAAATCTTGAATTGGTGGTCTGCCACGTCATTTCCTTGGGTCCTTATCCAAAGATTTTTTTAAATTAATCCACCATTAGTTATTAATTAACTAGGTAATGTCCTATTACCCAATAATTAACCAATTACCCATATAATTGAGAATTATTTCCACTTACTTAAAATATTACTCACTTTTCACATACCTTGTACACCTTACTATCATGGCCATGTGGTACCTTGTATGGTACTAGTTCATAAATATCGGGTCTTTTAGCTCGGGCCGTATTTTTACCCCAAAATGCCAAATTTCACTGGAATTAATTTCCTCGATTTTCTTACCCACTCACCTTCACGAATTTACTCATCACTTGTTTGAAATAGCATAATTCTTATAATTTCTAACTAATCTTTTCCTTGGACTGATGTCAATTACCTTACGACAAATTCAACATACAATACTACAGGATACAATATCGTCGTAATTTAATACTCTAAAGCGTAACATCATCGTAATATAATACTGTAGAATGTAACATCATCGTAATATTGTGGGGCGTAACATCATTCCCCCCTTTGGAACATTCGTCCTTGAATGTTGACTGATGCTCTTATCATTTTCATAACTTATAGATATTGTGAATACCTTAATACTACTTCAAAAACAAAAAAGTAAAGTCAAATTTTTCTGGGTATTATCTCAATTTCAATAAAATGCAATCGGGTAAAGTATGACTTGGCGATCAAAACATATATGGATAGAACTTATAACGGGGTCTCGAAAAATAAGTAATTTCTGCTGGGCCTTTATCCTTTTTTATGTTCATTAGGCTTCTTATTAGTTGGAACTTCCAGTTATCTTGGTAAAAATTTGGTATCTTTTTTTCCGCCTCAGCTCCTTGCCATTTAGGCAGTTGTTTTGTGAATAAATCCAAAGGCCAGGGCATTCCCTCCTTTAGTTCTCTTTCCCATGCCATGATATGTGATCGAATTCTTTCTAATTTCATAACTGTTGCTACCTTCTAGCATGCAACCTCTACGATATTGACCTTGTAAGTGTGCCTATGCGACTCTTCTCTCCTTTTTCCTTTAGCTTTTAGCCAATCTCTTGGCCTTACTTTGTAAACTTATCGTTACTGAGGTCAACTACCAAACTATAGGTTACTTTCGTTACTTATCCCATATGTAAAAATCTAAGTCCTTTAATGCTTCCTCATTACTTGTTCATCTTAAGAATGATGACATAACCTCACCTCATACTTTGTGACTTTTGTCCACCCACTGTTGATTTACCTTAATGCTGATCTATCATCTACCACTGATAACTTGATCTCTTATGTAACACTACCTCTAGGGCTCACGTCTCATCGTGGAACATTTGAAGTGATACCTGAGGGCGATATGATACTATACTTCCATAATCGTATTTCATAGCATCCGAGTGTTATTTACCTTACGTGGGTATTTTAATCCTGTACAATTCTTTAAATCATTACTCAATCGAAGGCCCAAACGTCATCCTTCCTCTATCACAATTACACCTTCATTCTACTATCAGAGTAACATTCCATCTTTTCTAAATTCCATTAGTCTTAGACTCATTTGAGTTCATTTAGGCTATACTGAGCTTTGTATAACTTAGAGAAACCATCAACTCTTCTTGTTTTCGTGGGCTTAATCCCGAGGACTTATCCATTTTCGTCACCTTCTCACTTGTCCTTTCTTATCCTTACTCCTATCTTCCTAAAACCTTGTTGCTTTACCATACTTTAGCTTGCGACCTACACATATCTATTTGTATTACTCGCAACATTCCTTCAACTTATTTGAACCATAGATCTCCTTATGTTATTCTGGAACAGTAAGCGAGACATCATATTGTCTCTAACTCTTCTTTACTCTCTTGGCTTGGCCTCTCGATACCTAGAAACCATAGGTTGGAAGATATGCCACTAACGATGCTGCTATCATTCCTGGATACTGAATCCCCGCGCTTTTACCCTTCTATCCGCAGTACGGACTATTCACATCCTTCCGCATTTAAGTATCTCGTACGTTGTTCTCTTTTACCCTACTTAACTTAAAATCTCACATCACATTTTCTGTTTCATTCATGACCTCCTTTCCATATAGGTATAATTCATATTCCCAACTTGAAGTTCTATTATAATACTTGCACCTCTGGTGTATACACAATCCGGTGAGAGCTTCATACTGACTTCTTATGAGGATAGTACTTCTTCTAACTAGCTTTATCGTAGAGCCGTTATAGAATATGGTTGTTGTATTATCTCCCTTGCACCTATGATATTAAGAGTAATGCTGCAATATTCTCAATCACGATTTTTATAATTTCTGGGTCCAATAACCGAATTCCTGATTTACTTCGTTGATGTAACTCTTTAGTTTCCTCCTTCTTCTGATCACCCTTTATGTCGGCTTAAATTATCTCCCGCTTTGGGTTTCATGGTATTAGTTATTTTGTTTAGCCATTTATGGGCGGTGAGGAATATGCATGATACTATACTTTGACAATTTAATCCTTCGTTTATGACCTGAGCTCTATTCTTTCTTTTAACGTATACAAGAATCTTCTATGGCTGTATATGCTGCATGTATAAAACTCTGAACCCTTAAGGGCATTCATAACGTAACAAAATTTGGATCATTGATCAAATAACTTCTTTCATTCCATCTTAGCTTTATTACAAGGTAAGCTATTACTTTTCCTGGTATTTCCGCCCCCAGTGTTGCGTCCATACTTAGCTTATCTTAGTTCCTACACATGCCAGAATTTTTGTGCAACTCATATGATCTCGAATATTACTTCTAATTTTACTTCCCGTTCATTAGCCACGGTAGGTGCCACTTTTCTTTGGAGTGCTTCCAATGTTGTTGTGAGACTGTTGTAACACTACCATTCCTCTTTAGGTCGTTGTGCTTAGGTAGAAGCCTTCTTCCTTATTTCCTCAGCTAGTCTTTCGTTGTAGTACTTAGGGAGAACCCTTTACTCTCGTAAATTTGTGAGCTTATTATGGACCTTTTGATGTCCTTCCTTGCCTATAATCATCTGTAGTTGCCTACCTCCGTGCCCTTATGCTTGTAGGGTTTCTTCTAAACTGATATTTTGATTGCCTTCTCAGTGGTTCTTTCTTTTTATCCCCGTAACACTCATACGATACCTTTAACTACCCCGACTCCTATTTGAATATATCTCAAGTATTATAGTGACATTACTGTGAGGCTAAATTATCCATGTTGGGGTTTACTACATTTGTCTTGCATGATCCGCTGATCCGTCTGTAACTTCTTGTCTAGTCAGAACTAGGATCTTCCTAAATCAACTACTAATTACTCGTCGAACCATTCACATATCCATATTCCGCGTAATCTCTCTTGGGTTATTTCCTTTGTCTAACTTACCTCTTGCACTGGCTCCTTATTTATCAATAACCTTCCGGGCAAGAACCCTTACTTCCTTTTTCTGACGTCGTGCTTACATAACGTTCTGGAATCATACCATATCTATAGGATTCAGATAAGTGCAATCTCATACCTTTCTCATTTTTATCGCATTCTTCCTTTAACATTCCATATTCCCCCCTTTAGGGTAGTACTAAGACTTGGAGCTACGATGACCTGCCTATAGATGTTTTTCCTCTCCATCTTGGCGTCTTTTCGCATCATCAATGATCCTTACTCGCCTTGCGGTAATCCTTCTATACCAAGGATAACAAAATTCCTCACTCGCAATGGTGGCACTTAGTGTAACTAGCACATATAGTCCCTTAAGTTTAACTTTGCTTACATTGCTTGCTTTAGGGAAGCGTTTTCCTGAATGACCTTTAAAGGTTATTCTTCTGTCGTCCATTTTATTATCGCCGGAAGGCAACCTATAAAATTCTCATAATGCCGACTATTATCAAATCACTTAGTCCCTAATTGATGTTTAGTTTATCTTGTTCACCAGCCCATACTGGTTCATATTACGCTGGGTTTAACTTTTCCTTCAGGTAGTCGCGTTGGAGTCACACACTTATTTCTTGAAATGCGGATATGACTTTATGGCCTATAGTCTTTTGTTGTCTCAAGGCCTATCACCTCTTGTCTTTTCCTTTACTTGACTATACATTCTGTAATACCGTCATCTTTTCGATCTACCGTTGTCATCCATGTATCACATCTTACTCATAATGATTCATTATACCTCTTTGTACTTCCCTGCTAATATTTCTATCTATCACTTTATTCTGAAAACTTTAACAAGACATTCTTTTGCTTTTACCTCCCCTTGCTCCATCCACTGGCTTTTCGGGCTGCCTAAAATTCTCCCTCTGCTAGGGACGGGAGGCACACTAAGGTAATATTTATCCCTTCAAGGTTTCTAGTTCCTATCTTTGTAGTACTCATATCTAGCTGTACTATTTTAGAGTGCACCATCTGGGTGTCTCACAAGGAGATTTATTAGCATATTTGCAATATCCTTCAGCAATTTTAACTAACGCAAATAATTCATCCACCATTTTGGGTCACTCCAAACCCTGCCGGATCGTGATGTTATGTCGTTCTCTTAAACCATATTTGTTAGCTCCCATAAAGCATAACTTAGATCGGCATGGTCAATTGTACATACCTCTATTACTGTTGAAGGTAACTCAAAATGCTTGTATCTCTCTTCCTGAATGGTAAATAATGATGATCTTCATTAGCTGGGTACCTCGTACCCTCTTTCACCTTGCTTCCTTTACTTGTTGAAACTTGTATTTATCTTCTGAATCTCTCATTGTCTTTCACCATGAAGGTGAGTAGATATTCTTTCCTTAAGGTTCCTTTTACAGAAGCTCACCGAGTTCTTCTGACTCAACTCTTTCACAACCGCATTCAATCCCTTACCAACCATCTTTCTAAATGAAGGCATCGTCGTATTACGAATATGATAGAGTTAGGAAATTGAGTTCTTACAATTGAGCTCTATCACACGATCTAGAGTAAGAAAGAAAGAGTGACAGTCCTAAATTCCCTGTAGCCTCCTGCTTATAGGTGTGGTGCACAACACACCCATAAACAAGACTCTACTAGACACGACTTGTAGACTCCCTAGGACAGAACTGCTCTGATACAACTTTTGTTACGACCCAAACTGATGGACTGCGTCAGGCACCTACCTTACTCAACCGAGTACCAATGTAACATATCTTCCTTGTTACATCATCATATACACGTGACATACGGGCCTAATAGGACAACAAGATCATTTATAAACTCAAAACACAGGACGACAAGGCCATACAATCTTTCACGTACACGACATATCTCTACAAGCCTCTAAGAGTACATAAACGTCATACAGGTCGGGACAGGGCCCCACCAAACTAACCAGTACATGTCCTAATCTTACTGACCATATAAGCAACTCCGGAGCAAATGGAGCGCACCAACCCCTTCCGCTGAGCTGATAGCCTACTTGGAGGACTCTCAACCTATCTATCAGGACCTGCGGGCATGAAACGCAGTGTCCCCAGGCAAAAGGGATGTCAGTACGAATAATGTACCGAGTATGTAAGGCACATAAATAGGTACATAACAGACATGGAAGAAATATAGAGTAAATGACTCAACCTGTAAGTCTGGATAACTCTGTAATTCATGAAATAGTTATAATGTCATGCATATGCGTATGAATTTCATGTCGTGCATAGGTACATGTTTCATAACATCATCAGGCCTCTGAGGGCATCCCATCATATCATATCATATCGGCCACTATGGGCAATCATCAACGTATACCAGCTGATCAGGTGGTGGTGTGTATATAACGCCATAACCTTTCCCATATCCCATATACATATATACACATACATACATATATACGCGTATATAACGCCATTTGGTCATAGGTCAATTTACATGTATAAATGCATGAAATGCATATGAAATACGTCAATAAAATCTCTCGGTACGTCATAAGGCTATTTTGCCTCTGATTAATATCATGAAATAAAATTTACCAACTTAAATATTTCTGAGACCCATGAACAGATGATAGAGTAATATGACATATGGAAGGATAAGAATATATACACATCTCTAGCATTTCTACGAATAGAACATTTTATGGAAGTTGTGCATTTTCTCGTTTAGTGCATGTCGTATAGATCATTCCAAAAAGAAAGAAGGGATAGACATAACATACCTAATTCGATTCTCTTGATAAACCCTCTAACACACGTTAATTGCGACAAAACACGTGACGACAAGATCAGAGTAGGAAAAAATCCGTATAACTTCGTATGAATTCCTTGTTGAAGATCGCTACTTGGTAGAGGTAGAACATCTCGTTTTTGTGAATTTGATCAAACTTTTGTATGGCCACTTTGATGGAACAGTAACGTTCCCATTCATCTCTTTATGAATTGTTGAAGATTCTTATCTTGCTTTACGTTCATGACTTAAGTTTGTAACATACCAATATTTACTTTTGAATGCATATAAGAATGTATGTTTGTCTTACGTTTCTTAAGGATAGATATGACAAACATTAGTGTCTTTCCTTTATTAAAATGGAAATCACACATATTGTTAAGACTTTCCACTTAGCCTTGTGACATAAGAGTCACAAATCTTGAATTGGTGGTCTGCCATGTCATTGCTTTGGGCACTTATCCAAAGTATTTTTTTTAAAATTAATCTACCATTAGTTATTAATTAACTGGGTAATGTCCCATTATCCAATAATTAATCAATTACCCACATAATTGAGAATTATTTTCACTTACTTAAAATTTTACTCACTTTTTACATACCTTGTACACCTTACTATTATGGCCATATGGTACCTTGTATGGTACTAGTCCCTAAATACCGGGTCTTTTAGCTCGGGTCGTATTTTATCCCAAAATTTTATATTTCAATGGAATTAATTTCCTCGATTTTCTTACCCTCTCACCTTCACGAATTTACTCATCACTTGTTTAAAATAGCATAATCCTTATAATCTCCAAATAATCTTTTTTTTGGACTGATGTCAATTACCTTACGACAAATTCAACGTACAATACTACATGGTACAACATCATCGTAATTTAATACTGCGAAGCGTAACATCATTGTAATATAATAATGTAGGATGTAACGTAATATTGTGGGGCGTAACACACACCTTCAAGTTTCCAACTTTTGCCAAATAGAAGTAAATCAACCTAGGAACCTCTAAATCCAAATACACACATACTACCATGTCCAAAATCACCATACGAATCTATTGAAACCATCAGAACACTATTTCAGGGTGGTCTATACAAAATTCAAACTCGAATCAACCCTTACAACCTAAACATCCAACTATGGGACTAAGTGTCCCAATTCAATCCAAAACCTCTCCGAAACCAAACCAGCTGCTCCCGCAAGTCAGATAATGATAAATACACACATATAAAGCATCAAATATGGGAAATTGGGATAAAATACTCAAAATTACTGGTCGGGTCATTACATATAACAATACCAAATCAGGTAAAAGACAAGTAGCTAACAGTAACAATGAGGTAGAAGGAATGTATATAACACTAAGAAATAATGTATGAGCATATAGATAAGAGTATGAAACAAGGAAGAACCATATAGTTAACAACAACAAACAAGGTAGGAGGCATAGATGTAATAATAATAGACAAGACAAACAACATAGATGACAATAACAAATAAGGTAAAAGGCATAAATGTATCAACAACAAACAAAGGATATATGGAACAATAACAACTCAGGTAGAAGGAATAAAAGTGCACATGATGGAAGAATAACACAATATAATTCATGTATCTCATCCTCACCTCAAATGAAACACCCGTCTTGCAATTAACTCTCATCCTCACCTACAAGGAAACACCAGTCATACCAATATCTGATCAAATTAGAAGAAAACACAGGTAATTCCAATATCGCTCATTCTCACAACAGGGAAACACTTGTCGGGCAATATCACTCATGATCATTGTATGGAAATACCCTTCATGAAAATTCACTCGTCCTCACCAAGCATGTGCGAATTAGTACTAAGCGAGGTAGGATGCGTAAATAAAATCATTAGGGATAAGTAAGTACAACACAATTAGTAAGAAATAATCATAGTTATCGTACAAAATAGGAAAGCCTACAACTCAAGATCCGCCTTGTCCAAATATCACAACGAAGTCTACATATGATTTTTCACATGAATAATAAGCTGAAGTAGCATATGGATAACATGTATACATATTTGTTCGTGATGTAATAAATGACTACGATCAATCGTATCAAGAGTCTCAAGATTAGGCAATAAGCTTATCCTACTCCAAAACAAGTTCAACAACCAAATATCGCTTTATTTAGAAATACACCTCAAAATGACCACATTCAAGTCAAATATCATCTAATTAAGTTAAATAATACTCAATAAAATATCCTCAATTAACAAAAGTTCAATCTTTGATGAAAATCCAAAAGCCAACAAAAAACCTACCTAGGCCCACATGGTCGATATCCGAAACTGAGATAAAATCCCAATGATCCATTCTTTCGCGAGTCCAAATATGTAATTAATTTTAAGATCCGACCTCAAATTAAGATTCAAACCCCAAATTAGCTCTCTTAAGTTCAAACCCAAAAACCCAATTTCTACAATTTAATATCCTAGATTGGGGGTAAACATCATGAGGAATCATGACATATAATCATAACTAAGTTAAACAATACTAATATTAGAATTTCGGGTGTAATCCCTCCATAAACATAGGATCTATCCGAAGTCTAGGCCTAAAAAAGGTGAAAACAAGGTCAAACCCCGCACTCCAGCCCTTAATATCCATGGGCGTCAGTGTGTATATCATTCATAACACACGCATCACGTTCGAGAAGGCCAAAATCTGTGGCTTTCACGTCTGTGCTGAGGCCCTCGCATTCACGATAGTTTTTGGCCTTGCCAACCTTTGCGTTTGTGACACAACCTTCGAGTTAGCGAAAGTCAATCCCTCCAAGATTTGCGTTCCTGTCCCACCCTTCGTGCTTGTGGAGGGTATAATTCCTACTTCCTAAAATGCTCTCCACAAATGTTAGACTAGCTCCGCGTTCGCGAGGCACTGCTACACAGCAGCAGATCAATAACTGCAATATGCGTCAAAATGGTCTGAAACTACCTCGAAACTCATCTGAGCTCCTCGGGACCCTATCCAATCATCTCAACAAGTAAATATGGTCTATATGAACTTGCTCGGAGGCTCAAAACACCAAAAATAACATCAAAACAAGAAGTAGAGCATCAAACCAAGACTTAGAACACCCGAAATGACCTTCTAACTTTTGACTAGAAGCGCCGAAATGACGTCGGATCACCCGAAACTCGAAAAAATATATGTACAAATTTAAGATCGTCATACTGAGCTAACTGAACTGTGAAATCATCAATCCGGGGTCGTTTACTCAAAAGTAAAATATTTGTCAACTCCAACCATTTAAAACATCCAACATGAAAATTCTTCTTGCGAAACACTCTCTAAAATCAAAACTAACCAGACATGCAAGTCATAAAATATTAGATGAACCTACTTTACCCCTCGAATCGTAAAATAGAGCCTTAGAACTGAAAACGATCTATCGGATCTTTTTTGAACAGACAAACATAAGTGTTATATAAAATGATTCATAAAATACAATGTAATCAAAACCTGTTATATAAAAGGTGGTAGATGATTATTATTATTATTATTATTATTATTATTATTATTATTATTATTATTATTATTATTATTATTATTATTATTATTATTATTATTATT
>ML277753.1:26710-55864 GCA_005239495.1 Nicotiana undulata
TTGTTGTTGTTGTTGTTGTTGTTGTTGTTGTTGTTGTTGTTGTTGTTGTTGTTGTTGTTGTTGTTGTTGTTGTTGTTGTTATTATTATTATTATTATTATTATTTGTCAAAGTAAAAGATTTTTATTCAACAAAGTGAGATTTTTGTACATAACCTGCTCCTTGGACTATAGAGACATCATCCAAAAAACAAAAAAAACGAAACTAAAAATTCTAGTCTAACCTCACTATCAGCTGCTCGATTTCTCTCCTTCTAGGAAGGGTATAAATAGAGCAGTGTCATACAATGCTAACTAACAAGGGAAACTATTTCAGTTGTTCCAATATGCATTTTCATTTACAATTAATCTGGCCTAAAATATGAAATTCTAGAGTTATTTCTCTTGTTCTAGTCCATATACGGGTAAAATCGAGGATAGGGTTATCCCCGAGTTTTTGTTGACAAAAGAGGAACAACGTTACCTGTTACTGGCTTGAGTGAGCCCGAATATACCCACAGATCGGAACCATGAATGAACGAATGAAAACGGGTCTCAAGCACGGCTGAACCCAGATGGAATCCAGCTCGAATGAAAAGTCAAAGGTAAAGGAAAGGCGGTAGAAAGAGACAAACGAGAAGCCAAAATATCTGCCATCAACCAGATATTATAGCGCGGATCACGCTCGGTATTGAATGTGGATCTTATTATCGTGGGAAAGAAGGAAGGAAAAGATATTTACTTCATTTAGACTTATGCTAGGGTTAAATTTCCTACTACATAAGAGGAGGACCCCTTCATTTTTCGGGGGATTTTTCCACGCATAACAAAGCAATAAAATTTTCTTTAGCTCTTAGAAATCTTTTTAAGCATTCTTCAGTTACTTACTCATTTATTCGGATCCAAGCTCTATCTTGAGGGCTCAATCGAGACCGATTGTTAGCATTTAAGTTAAACGCAAGGCTTAATTACTGTGTCACTTTGATTTGATTATTCCATCTTATTTCAATTAAACCATTTACTGTTCTTTGATCATTTGTGTTAAATTAAACCACATATCCTTTAAACCGCATACAAATATAATTATTGTCCATTTTAACGGTAAACATTTTGGTGCCCACCATGGGGCTAAGGATAATAGTGGTGATTTAATAAGAATCTTGATAACTATTTTACACTTGTTCTTTGAAATTTTATTTAAGGACTATTCAATATGCCATACTCTCAATCATCTCACTTAAGTGTTGACACCGAATCAGGCCATCATGGTGAAAATAAGGAGGTGCCGAGAAAAATCGTACCCCCTGTCGACCCTAATGGTGTGCCAACCGCTGATCCGGTCGATGACAACTCACAAGTTTCTGTCAACACTAACCTACCGACTGATCCCAATAAAAAAATTCACATGGCACCTCGATCATCAGTTTGTGAAGCACTCGAAGGGGGATGCGATGCATTTGGCTTATGTTAATTTTTTGAGATGCTTCAATCCCAAAAAATTGCCATTGAATCCGAATGGGTTGAAGAAGACACCCAGATGGAAGAACGGGTTGTCATCGAGTCCAATGGATCCGGGTCCAGGGAAACTTCCAAGGTGATGAAAATGCTTGAAGCACTGAAAAATGGGTAGAATCCAACAAAAATAAGGTAGAGGCAAACGATAATAAAGTTGAAACTTAAAACTCGAGGGTAGATCCGATCCTAGGGTCATCTCCGTGTTAAGAGACCGAATTCCAAAAAGTTCATTCAAAAGCCTTTCCTTACGAGCGCGGCACCGAAGCTGATTTTGAAAATATTTCGAATGCTAGTTATTCACAAATGCAATGAGACCATATATCCAAACGATCATGTGACCTCTTATACATGTTCTATAAAAGGCAACGACCTCGAGGATGACGAGATCGAGTCAGTGTTGCTGAAGAAATTAGGGGAAACCCTGTCCAAGGGAGAAATGATATGCTATCATAATTTACCTCAAAACTCTATTGATGCGTTTGCTATGCTTGCAGATACCTTTGTTAAAGCTCATGGTGGAGCCATTAAAGTTGAGACAACTAAATCAGACCAATTCAAAGTCAAACAAAGGGACAACGAAATGCTTCGGGAATTCGTGTCAAGGTTCTAAATGGAACAAATGGACTTACCATTGGACGTAGACGATTGGGCCGTTCAAGCATTTACTCATGGGCTCAACCTCGGTGTCTCTCAACAACTGAAGAAAAATTTGGTAGAAACATCTAGCAGTTACTAGGGTCGATGTCCGTGACAAGTGTCAATCAAAGATCAGAGTCAAGGATGACCAATTGGGGGCTCCTTCATTTTAAGATTATCCTAGTAAAGTAAATGAAAAGTATAAAATAGTAGTATATCGGCAGTCAAGGCCTCCCCGAGACTAACACCAGCCTTACAACTCAGATAGAAGGGGAGATGGATGCAGTTACAATTCGACCAAGAATGACATAAGAAATGATTTGGGTCGGAGCAATCGAGGGTTTGTGAATAGAAATGGGCTCGACAAACCATCTGGAGTCAGTGATGCCCTATGGCTATCAGAGTATAACTTCAACATAGATGTGACAAGAATACTTTTCTCCATTGGTTGCATCAAGGAGACCAAATGGCCTAGGCCGCTTCTGTCTGGTCCAACACAAAAAGATCATAATTTGATATGCAAGTATCACAATACTCATGGGAATAGAACCGAGGATAGTCGACAGTTAAGAGAAGAAGTGGCTCGTTTGTCCAATAATGGGCATCTTCGGGAATTTATAAGTAAGCGAGCCAAAAACCATTTCAGGAACAGGGACGCCAACAAGAAGGTCGAGCAGGAAGAACCCCAACATGTGATTAATATGATTATTGAAGGAGTAGACGTTCCCTAAGGGCTGATGATGAAATTCACCAAAGTCTCTATCAAGATAGAAAAATGAACCCGAGATTATGTTCCGTAAAGATCCATGTTATTTAATGACGAGGATGCTGAAGGCTTCATCCAACCTCACAATGATGCACTGGTAATATTTGTACTTATTAATAAATCTCGAGTTAAGCGTGTGTTAATTGATCCATGTAGCTCGGCCAACATCATCCAAATGAGAGTCGTAGAGCAACTTGGGCTATTGGACCAGATCGTGCCAAAAGTTCAGGTGCTGAACGGATTTAATACGGCATGCGAGACAACAAAGGAAGTAATCACCCTACCGGTCAACACGGACGAAACCACTTGATAATCAAAGTTCTATGCAATCTAGGGAGACATGAGGTACAATGCCTTGTTTGGATGACTGTGGGTTCATAGCATGAAGGCAGTACCATCGACCTTGCACAAAGTGTTGAAATTTAAAACCCTAGATGGAATCAAAACGGTTGACAGGGAATAAACAGACGCAAAGGAGATGTTCTCTATCAAGGAAGTGATCCCGGTACCCGCAATAACGACATCAAAGGGAAAGGGACCAATCGAAGAGAAAGACACCAAATAACAATTAAAGGTCTTGACCCGACCAAGTCTGACAAATGGGAGGAACATCCAACAAATAAGGAAGACAACTTCGGGGTCCCAAGATCCTTCGTGGCACCTGATGACACCGGCTCAACCAAGCCAATATTTGAGGAACTAGAATAAGGTATTCCATTCGTGCATCAGTCAGATAGAAAGGTATACCTACGCACGGGGCTAACCCCCGAGCTTAAGAAAAAACTCATTGATTTTCTTATAGCTTATGCCGATTGTTTTTTCGAGCCCCACTTAGATATGACAGGAACCACCGAAGATAACAACTCACAAATTGAGTTTGGATTTGAGCTTCCATCGAGTTAAATAGAAGAGGAGGCCACAGTCCATGGTCAAACACACATTCATCAAGGACGAGGTGTCTAAACTTTTTAAACTAGGTTCCATGCGGGAAGTCAGATACCCGAATTGGTTAGCTAACATAGTGGTCGTACCTAAAAAGGGAAACAAATTTTGAATGTGTGTAGATTACAAGGATTTGAATAAAGCATGTCCAAAGGACTCATTTACTTTTCCTAACATTGACAGAATCATCGATGCAATGTCATGGCACGATATGATGAGCTTTCTCGACGCCTATTCCGGGTACAACCAAATACGGATGAACCCGGAGGACTAAGAGAAAGCTTCTATTATAACTAGGTTTGGAACTTATTGTAATAATGTAATGCCTTTTGGGTTAAAAAATGTCCGTGCCACATACCAACACCTAGTTAACTGAATGTTCGAGGAACAAATAGGGAAATCAATGGAGGTTTATATTGATGACATGTTAGTTAAGTCCCTTTGAGAAGAGGACCATTTGAGGCATTTGTAGGAAACTGTCGACATAATAAGGAAATACAATATGAAGTTGAACCCAGAGAAGTGCGCCTTCTGAATCGGCTAGGGCAAGTTCTTCGGTTTCGTGGTATCTCACTGGGGAATAGAGAGCAACCCAGATAAGATAAAGTCCATAGAAGATACCACCGTGGATAACGACATCAAGGCAGTGCAAAGACTGACTGTAGGAATAGCCGCATTGGGCCAATTCATTTCTAGCTCGTTTGATAAAAGCCACAAAATTTCCTCGTTAATAAAGAAAAATTGCAACTTCACATGGACCCCGGAGTGCCAAAAAGCTTTGGAGGAACTCAAACAATCCTTGCAAACAATCTTTTATTACACACCTCGAAGGCGAACGAGTAGTTATACCTTTACTTGGAAGTGTTTTAGATAGCAATAAGTGGTGTCCTGGTTTGAGAAGAAGAAAGTACGCAATTTCCTATATATTATGTTAGTAGAAATCTAGGTGATGACGAGATGAGGTATCCACACCTAAAAATATTAGCGCTTTCTTTGCTAAGTGCGTCTAGGAAACTAAAATCATATTTTCCATGTCATCCTATATGTGTTATGACTTTGTACCAATTAAGGAATGTTATGCATAAACTCGAACTTTCATGGTTGCTAGCATAGTGGGTCGTAGAGATTAGCGGGTTGAATACTAACTCTAGATAGCTATGAAGTCCTAGATATTGGCAGACTTCGTGGCCGATTTCACACCGGCCATGATCCCCGAGGTTGATAAAGAATTACTGCTCGCCTAGGGGATTAGCTTGAGGGTCTAGACCCTATTCATGGATGGTGCCTCCAACATGAAAGGGCCCGGGTTGGGAATCGTACTATAACCCCCCACTGGTGACATAATAAGGCAATCAATTAGGATCGTGAAATTGACTAACAATGAATCCGAGTATGAGGCTATGATTACATGTCTAGAATTGGATAAAATTTTGAGGGCTGAGGTTATCGATGCCAAGTGCGATTCCCTCCTTGTTATTAACCAGGTCAATGGAACATTCAAATTCAAAGAAAACCGAATGCGTAGGTACTTAGAAAAACTCCAAGTCATGTGACATTGATTCAAAGAATAGACGCAATAACACATGCCTCGAGATTAGAACAGTGAGGCCGATGCATTGGATAATTTAGGGTTATCAATAGACTCCGAAGAATTCAACTATAGAACAGTGGTGCAATTAATTAGCTTTGTAATAGAGGCCGGTCATGCCGAAGTAAAATCAATAAGTTTGACTTGGGATTGGCGAAACAAATACGTGGAATTCCTTCAGATGTGGGAAACTACCATCCGATCCTAAGGAATTGAGGCCTTTCGAAGTAAAGCTGCCATGTTTTACTTGGTTGATGGCCAACTGTACCGAAGGTCATTTTTCAAACCATTATTAAGATGTTTGGGACACGGGGAGACTTATTACGCGATTAGGGAAGTTTACGAGGGGACTTATGGAAACCATTCAGGAGCAAAATCGTTGGTCCGGAAGTTGATCAGGTCCGAGTATTATTGGAACGAAATGAAGAAGGATGTAAAAGACTTCGTTTAAAAGTGTGTCGAATGTTAGAGGCATGCCCCGATGATCCATCTGCCGGGGGAGCTACTCCATCCTGTCTATTCCCTTTGACCGTTCATGATGTGGGGAATGGAATAGTAGGTCCTTTACCGCACCCGATAAGGCTCAATACATTTTGTTTATGACTGATTACTTCCTCAAATGGGTTAAAGCACAAACGTTTGAGGAAGTTAGAGAGAAGTAGGTTATTGACTTCATCGAGGATCACATAATCTGCCGGTTCAGGATACCGACCAAAATTACATGTCAACGGGAGACAATTCATCAGCAAGAAGGTCAATAAGTTGTTCAAAGATCACAAAATCAAAAAGATTTTATCGACCCCTTATCACCCGAGCTCGAATAGTCAAGCGGAGTCGACAAAAAAGATCATACTACAGAACCTGAGGTAAAGATTGACTGGTTCAAATCGAAAGTGGAAGGAAATTCTGCCTGAGGTCCTATGGACATACCGAACAACCTAGAGGTCAAGTACCAGTGAGATACAATTTTCTCTAGTTTAGGGGGTATAGGTACTGATTTCAGTAAAAGTATGGGAACCGAGCTTGAGGTTCCAATATGCTACAGAAGCATTAAACGACGAGGCCATGGACACAAATTTAGATTTAGTGGACAAACGACAAGAAGTCGCCCTGGTCCAGTTAGCAACTCAATAGCAGCGGATGGATAGATATTACAACCGAAGGGATAACCTTCGACACTTCCAAGCCGAGAACTTGGTCTTGAGAAAAGTCACATTGAATAATAAGAACCTGAATGATGGGAAATTAGGCCCGAATTGGGAAGAACCATACAGAGTCACCAATATAACCGGAAAAGGCTCATACCAGCTTGAGTCCAAAAGTGGCTGAAAAATGCAAAACAGTTGGAATGTCGCACACTTAAAGCGATACTACTGTTAAGGAATGAGTATTCATTTTTCTTTAATTTTTAGTATACTTTGAAACTAACTTGTGGAAGTGATCAATTGAAGTCAAGACCAAGAATCATAGAATTAGGTCTGAAAGCATGTGTTGCAGTCTTTTTACCTTCGATCGGTTTTTTCCCGAAGTAGGTTTTAGGACAAGGTTTTTCACGAGGCAACATGAAGAGTGCTACTTTAGTTTTTAATACCGGTCAAGGACCGGGGACTAGGGACTTCCCACATCATATCAATAAATCTAGAGCCCCCGAATTTTGGCCTTAAGTACTTGGGGACTATCACTTCCGAAATCAAGATTTGAAGATTTGAGTTCTGAAATTTCGAAGACAATTTATTCGACATTCAAAGACAAGTCTTGAATAATTTGATTTATTGTAAGGGTCAAACGATCAAATAAATCACTTACACTACATTCAAAGTAATAAAGTGAGAAATTCACCCTCTATGCTTCATCGGTTCACACTTACACGAGCAATGTTACAGTTATATCACTTAGAATGAATTGTGTTCAAAACATCCTAAGCCCACATGCCATTATTAGGGGGGGGGGGCAGGAAACCCCAAAGACAGTAAAAGCCCCAATCATTTAAAGACCCCTGCCTGCGAGTCACCTAGAATCGGGGACTGCCGTCTGACAATAAGACCAGGCAAATCGAATTACAAAATCCCGAGGGTGATGAGCGCAGAACACCACCTAAATTATGCTCTCTAATCAAATATAGTATAGTAAAATATCGTATCCACATGGATTGGATTTAAACAGCGTTATCATAGTCTCTAGATTTCTTGCTATCCCAGATGATCAACAATTGAGATTTATGTTATTAATACTAAAATTAACTAAGAATCTTAAGCTATTGACTAATGAAAATCGAAACAAGGAATAGGCAAAGAAGGATATCAATGGGAGAAAATAGGGTCTTGATAGGATAGGTGCAAGATAATAATCTGGGATTTAACTCCAGTTAATTCACTTCTAATGTTCAAGTGATTCTCTCGAATTCACTTATTATATTTTCAGTTGTTTAGTAGAAACTCCTCTATCGATTAAGTCTCAACCTCACGAGATGAACCAATTTAAGCTCTGTGAAGATAAGAAAGAATGCGTAGTCGATTGGTCTTTAGGAGAACCTCTCTCGTTTATCCTCATAACTAGGTTTAATCAATGTTTCAACACACCTCTTTCAATTACTAAGTAGAATTAATGAACTCAACGTACAATATAATGCAGAGATATGGCAAGTTATGCATCTCTCGATTATATGAACAAATGAATATAGATGCAATAATTAAATCATCCAAAAACGCTTCAACACATAAAACTAGAGTTATAATCCACAACAATCATCAATACACCAAATCCATCAAACCCTAAAGGGAACTACTCCATAAAGATGGAGTAATTCATCACAAATACAATTAACAGATAGGAAAAAATAAATTCAATCCAAACTCGGGTCTTGAGTGAGGAAGGAATGATGAAATCTTTGTGTTTTTTCTCCTCCAACTCTTCCTTAGCCTCCCTAGGTCGATTATGTGTCAAAAGTCATGAAAATAACGCTTTCCCATGTATTTATACCAAGTAGGGTCGGGCCCAGACGAAACCACCTTCTCCTAGCCGAAATAGGACATTGGCTCTGTAAATATTACACAGGCGTGCCACATGGGGTGACGTTACATGCGGGGAATTAGTGGGAATTTCCAGAGAGCTCAACATTTGTCATGCAGCAAAAATTAGGGCAGCCGTGGCGCTCCACGTGCTGCGGGTGTTGACGTTTCTTAGAGTATGACTTTTGCCTTGCTTTTAGATATCCAGATGTGGTTCTTGACCCTCGAACACGATACCGACTTAATACTTTGGGCTTTTACTCAGACTTCAAAGCTCCAAATAGCTCGAATTAGCCCCATAACATTTACATCACTCGGAATCACTCCTACAAGGCATAAAACACACAATAAGTACAAAACACTAGCGATTAAAGCTCAAACACAATAAATGTGCAGTGAATTAGAGTGCAATAAGCGACTAAAACATGAGATTATAGCCTACCATCAACTCCCCACACTCAAACCATTTCTTGTCCTCGAGCAATCAAACAACAGTTTATAAAGACATGACCTTTTTAAACAACTCTCCAAACTCATCATATCAAGAATATTTAAAATAGATTAAGCACTTTAACGTAACATGCTAACCTCAATATTTGACTCACAACTACCACACATATTTCACAACCCGCTCACTTATTGTAACATAGAGGTCAGTGACATTATATTTCCTTCATGAATCAAATGCCCTCACACAACAATAGAGAGTAGTTCCACCCACCATAAAAACTAAGAACAATTAGGAACTCAAGTTAGAAAGAATTCACTCACTCCAATATACAACATTCATATGCCACAAAAGCCGTACCATATACTTGCTCGTAGTGTAATACTCTACTAATTCGAGCTCATTCAGTCAAAGATCAAATAAGACCTAATTTAGTTGTAATATGGGCTGCGAGACAGGTAGGATACATTTGGATATAGTGGTTACACCTCCCTAAGCACTTTACTACATACAATTGACCGTTCAAAACCTCACACTTATGTCAAACCATAACTCCACCTTCACTTCAATATACATCAATTCCCAACTCTTTTAAGAACAAATACATCAAGAGTTATCACTATCAATGAATAGTTTTTTTCACAACGATGCAACTACTTTTTTTTCATTTTATCTTTCAATTCAAGTGGCTCTTATTTTTCCAAAACAATGCACCTTTCTCCTTATTTCAATAGTTCCTATCAAAAGCCAAACCAACACCCCACACTTTAGCTTTTAAAAAGTTCATAACAAATTCAAGTGCCCGCGAGAGGTAAAAGGGTTCAAATAGAAAATCAATTCAGACAAATGGGTATTTCTTGTAACGTGGTTTCCATAAAAACAAAATTACAAGATCAAGGGGTTAACTATGATACATAACAATTAGGAGGGTAACAACATATAACTGGCTCAACAAATAAATGCCTATATCACTCCCAATACTGAATAAAACAACAATTTCGCTTTGCGAACACACGAGAAAAGTTCTAGACATCAAATGCAAGACACAAAATAAGACAAAACCTCACACACACATGGCACATAAGTCAATCAGGATTAGATTCATCAAGACACTCTAGTCAAAGCAGTTAAGCAAAGTTAAGATCATAAAATTTAAGGTACTTATACAAGAGTATAAAACTGAGCCTAGGCGTCACAACTAAAGAATTTACTATTCTCAACGCATAATAAAGTCAACAGATATTTCTCCCCATTATAATTCATAGCACAAGGTTTCCTACTCCTAGCAAAAATAAAGACTAACTACACTCGATTCAAACAAAACCCTTGGGAAAGAACCGCGGCACAAAAATAACCAAGGGAGAATTCTTACACTACCTACAAAAGAAAATATTTTTGTCGTTTTCGTTTCTTTCGACTTTAGTCCCTCAAGAAAGCTGTCGATAATATCCATCGTCGTAAAAAATAATTTCTTTTAAAATTTATATGTTTATAAATTTTTTTCTAATACTTAACTGCTTAAAAGCAAAAATAAAACAGATATACATGCATAAAATATCCCCCCACCCACACTTTAAGTTATGTCATGTTCCCGTGACACATAATTAAAAAGCATAAGGTAGAGGAAACTTTCCTAAATATCTAGTCGGGGTCTGAGTCGAAGTCGAGTTCCATTCTTCGCGCCTGTACTAATGCACACATCTATGCATATAACTTTTTCTCAGCCTTCTTGGGATACACCCCACACTTATATTTCTCATTCGCTGTAACCTTCTCTTTCAAAACCTTCACTTTCCACTCAACACTTGCAGTTGGATTCTCCATTTTCACCCTCGTTTCTTCATCCGTCTTGAAAGTCACAGTCTCCTCACCCACTCTAAGCATGCGTTTTCACTCGTGTATATCTAATATTTCTCTACCCGTTTCTAAGAATGGTATTCCTAGAATGAGGGGCGACCTCCTTGTTCTCCTCCATCATTACCACTATAAAATCTACAGGAAATACAAACGTATCCACCCAAACTAAGACATCTTCAACTATCCCCTCGGGTATTTGAGTCGTTTGGTCTGCCAACTGCAAAGATATTATGCAAACCTTATCTCTCCAATCTCATTCTCTAGTTTCCTGTAAATAGACAAAGGCATTAAATTAATTGAGGCACCAGAATCACATAAAAATTTATCAAAATTAATAGTACCTAAAGAGCAAGGTATAGTAAAACTCCCTGGATCTCCATACTTTTGCGGGAGTTTATTTTACAAGATCACACTAAAATCCTCAGTGATATTTACCACTGAGGTCTCCTCTATTTTCCTCTTCTTTGTAAGGATCTCATTCAAGAATTTTGCATAAGTTGGCATTTGTGATAGCACCTCTATGAATGGTAAGTTTACATTAACCCATTTCAGAATATCCAAAAATCTCTCAAATTGCTTGTCATGATTTTCTCTATATAGCTTTTGAGGAAAAGGTAAAGCAGGCATATGCTCGTTCTCATCACATTCCTCCCTTCTTGAAGTTTCTTCCTTATTCTTTTTCTTCGCTCCCTTCTTTCCTTTCTTCTTCTTATCAATATCACTTTTCAGCTTGTCCCCACTTTCTTTTTCAAGTTCCACATCTTTTTGGACTGGGGTGGGATCTTTCAACACTTGCCCACTTCTCAAGGTTACAACATTCACTATTTCTTTGAGGTTTGTTTCAGTATCAGTGGGGAGAGTACTTGGAAATCTCTCAGATAATATTATTGTCATTTTTCCAACCCGTCTCTCCAATTTTTGAAAAGACGTACCCAGTTCTTTGATAGTTGTATCATGGGCGTCGAGCCTCTCATCTGTCTTGACAATAAAGGCCTTCATGAGATCTTCTCGACAGGCTAATTAGGCTGTTGAGGCTGAAACTGCAGCCTTGGTTGAATCATAAAGTCGAGAGCTCCTTGTCCCTGAAATCCAGGATTTGTTTTTGCTATGCATTTGTGGTACCTCCAGGTTAACTCCATGAACAATCGGGGTGCTTCTGACCCATTGCATTAAAGTTGTAATTTCCCACAACATTCACTTCCTTATTGAGGCTTGACACTCATGGGTAGGGTTTCCTTTTCCACATATATTACATGCTAAATGAGGCTCACTTTGTATTGTATCTAAGGTCAGCTTTCTTATTTCCTTAGCAATAGAATGAAGCTTTACCTGCACAGACGTATTATTATCAACTTGGTGAACACCAGACGATCTCATTCTTTCAGCACTCTCAAAGGGCCACTAATTGGCATCTTCAGACAACTCATCAAGAATTGAAATTATCTTCTCTGGAGTCTTCTTCATCAACGGGCCTCCAGCTGCATTGCTCAATGTTCTACGTGAGGCCCGTGTTAATCCATCCCAAAAATGCTGGAGTTACATCCATAGTTAAATTTCTCTATGTTGACACTTTCTGACTATCTCCTTAAACCTATCCCAAGCTTCAAATGCAGTTTCGGTCTTTTTCTGGAAGAAGTTATGGATTTCTCTTCTAAACTTGCCTATATTAGGTTATGAGAACTATTTATCAAGAAATTTTCTAGTCATCGCATCTCATGTTCTACTTGATCCCGTTGGCAAGCTTCGTAGCCACTGCTTTGCATCATGTTTGAGTGCAAAAAGGAATGTCCTTAAGTACACTGCATCTTGTGACACCCCATTATATTGAAAGGTGTTCATAATTTCCTCGAAGTCCATCAGATGTGTGTTTTTGTATCTTTGTTCATCTTCCCTCTGAAGACACAACAGTTCTTAAGGGTTTGAAGCAACCCTTGCTTCAACTCAAAATATTTAGATGCAATTGGAGGTGGTCTCACGCTTGATAATCTTTGGTTGTAGACCGGTCTTGCATAATCTCCGAGTGATCTCTTAGGCCCGGGAGCTATATTGCAAAACTGGTCTAGAGCCAAATCTACATTATCATCACCGTCTCGAGCCACAGTTTCCTTGATTGAGGATGGCCCATCCATCTCTAAAGTTCGATGAGATTTCTTTCCTTCCTCGGCTGTTGTAGTTGTTTTTCTATCTCTGGTTTTTATGGTAGCACTTCATTCCCAGAAGCTCGAGTCATGCACCACTCTTAACATGTAATGTACGCACAGTAAAAGAAAACCAAATGTAAAGAGAGAAAAAGAAAGAAATGTTCCTGAATTAGCACTATAAACTATTTCAAACACTATTGATTATCAATCCTCGGCAACGATGCCATAATATGATGAGCGCAAAACACCAATTAACTTATGCTCGGAAATCAACTATAGTATAGTAAAATATCATATCCACATGGATTGGGATTAAATAGTATTATCGTAGTCTCTAGCTTGCTTGCTATCCAAGATGATCAACAGTTGAGATATATGTTATTAATACTAAATTTAACTAAGAATCTAAAGCTATTGACTAATGACAATCAAAACAAGAAATAGGCAAAGAAGTATATCAATAGGAGAAAAAAGGGTTTTGATATGACTGGTGCAAGATAATTGTCTAGGATTTAACTCTAGTTAATTCACTTCTAATTCTCAAGTGAGTCTCTCAAATTCACTTAATTATTAGTTCAATTTTTTAGTAAAACCTCCTCTCTCGATTAAGTCTCAACCTCACGAGATGAACCACTTTAAGCTCTATGAAGATATGCAAGAATGCGTAGTGGATTGGTCTTCAGGAGAACCTCCCTCGATTATCCTCCTAACTAGGTTTAATCAATGATTCAACTAGTCTCTTTTGATTACTGAGAAAAATGAATGAACCGAACCAACAATATAATGCAGAGATATCACTAGTTATGCCTCTCTTGATTACATGAACAAGTGAATGTAGATGCAACAATTAAATCATCCAAAAATCCTTCACTACATAAAACTAGAGTTACAATCCTCAACAATCATCAATACACCAAATCCATCAAATCCTAAAAGGAACTACTCCATAGACATGGAGTAATTCATCACAAGTATAATTAACAGATAGGAAAACATAAATTTAATCCAAACACGGGTCTTGAGTGAGGAAGGAATGATTAAATCCTTATGCTTTTGCTCCTCCAACTCTTCCTTAGCCTCCTTAGGTCGATTATCTGTCAACAGTCTAGAAAATAAAGTTTTCCATGTATTTATACCAAGTAAGGTCGAGCCCAGACAAAACCACCTTTCCCTAGTCGCAATAGGACATTGGCTCTGTAAAAATTACACAGGCGCACCGCATGGGGAGACGCGCCATGCGGGGAATTAGTGGGGATTTTTAGAGAGCTCAACATTTGTTAGGAAACAGAAATTGGGGCAGCCGCGGTGCCCCACGCGCCGCTCCACGAGCTGTGGGTGTGGACTTTTCTCACGTACGACCTTTTCCTTGCTTTGTGATATCCAGTTGTGGTTCTAATGATACCCAATTTTTCCTCAAATTATTTTCAAACTTGCATATAAGCTTTCAAAATTATTCTTTGTAATGATGGGTATTTTTTCCTATTTTTCCATATTTTTATTTAAATTATTTCCCCGTTTATTTAATATTTCATATTCAAATAATTCCTAAATTATGTCATAAATAACTTTAAAATATTTTCTTAGTATGTTATTTATAATCATTTTTATCCAGTAAAATCCAATTATTTCACAAACTAGCCAATTGGGTCTTATTTAATTTTAATTACAACAATTTTGCAAATTATGGCCTAATTAGGCATTTTGTATCATTTTAATTCAAAATTTATGCATTTTTACTCTTAATATTAGTTAATTACTGTGATTTTACTTATTTAAACTTAATTTCATTTTTATATAATTATTAGTTTTTTAATTAATTAATTATCTTGTTTTTGCGGAGTATTTAAAATCTAGCCACCCTTAACCCAATTACCCAAACCCCAGTCTTAACCCATCAGACCACTAAAACTACCCAGCCCAAACCAAGTCTCTACCTGGCCCAACCCCCAATTGATCTGAGCCGTTGATCAAATGAGATCAACGGCCCAGATCGTCCCTTACCAAAATTAACCTCTCAACTACCCCCCCTCCCCCCGACCCCTCATTCTTCGAGACCAAATCTCTCTCTCTATCTCTGCTCTTTCCCTCTCCCCTCTCTCTAGAACCTTCCCGGTTCACCCCTTTCTCCGATGAAGCTCCGCCTATCTCCGCCTATCTCCGACCTCCCTCCTTTCGACTACCAACCGCCATGACGCCACTTTCTCCGATCTACTTCATCTCTGAGACCTTCAGTGGTCTTTACCATGCCCAACAACTACTGGGGTTCCTGCTTGGGTGGTTTTCCGGCCTCCTCCAGTGGGGTTTTGATGCGATTATGCAATAACTACCACTATCCCTGAGTTTCACAGCAGGTTCTTGTACTTTCTCCGATGTCTCTGAAACCCTAGTCTTTAAAACCTTCTGATTTTCTTAGATCTACACTAGATCCAGTTTAATTACGAGTATTATTATATTTTTTCTTAAAGGTTTTCCATTTTAAACGAGTTTTTCACTTAGGGTTTCTGAAACACTTCTTCAAACGATTTCTCAGAGTCGAGTAATTATTCTCATATGCTTAAACGTTTTATCACTTTTAATCATGATTTATTATGTTAAAACTTTAGTTTTAACACTATGTTCTAACCCTGATTATGTCTCTACTGATTTGTCCCTGCGATTTGTGTGTGTATCTGTTTGCTATGTTCTAACATTGATTATTTGTGATTATTACCTTTGCTATGTTGTTGGTCTTTGATTCTACTGCTTCTTGCCTAATGTGTGTTTATCCTATTCAAATCAGTGATTATTTTGTCATTTTTGAGTGACAATGAGTGATACCATGCTGATTCCCAATATCTCCTTAAATATATGAGGCTTTTCCTGAATTGGTACTAATTAGGATCTCTAATCTCTGGGGATTGATACCCTTTACTGATTTCCAACCTCTGAATTATTTTCCTGCCTTATTGTGTGGTCGATTACTATTGTTTGTTGATTCTTGACATTGTTTCCTTAATTAAAAACTTCTGAACCTAGTCCCAATTACTTACTCTATGCTTGCCATGTTCAAATTGTTTCCTTGATTGCTCTTGATATGTGAATTCTTTTCCCTATTTTGCTCCTTCTTCTTTACCGTTTGAGATGACTCCCTTAATTAAGGGAGACTTCTGATTCTCACTTTACTGATTTTAAGTTGTTACCATTACTGAACTACATTGACCTTTTCCTTATTAATCGTGTATTGATTCTTCTTGCCTTCTATATTAGTGATTCTTACCGTTTGAATAAAATCCCTTGAGTTAAGGGAGTACTTGCCTTAATTTCATGATTAATTGATTTTGAGTTCCTTAATTACTACTTGACTTTGATTTTTACCTTATTTCTACTACTTGCTTTCAACTATATATACACTTATGCTCTTTCATTGTAAACGGACAAGAATACTGTTATAAGCTCTCTCTCTTGTGCTAGAACTCTTTCTCTCTTACAAAGCTCTTTGCTCTATTACTGATCTCCTCTATTCTTGTCTACTTTTAGCCGGCTGTAAGCCAAGGCTAACGCCGTGCTCTCACTTTGCTCTTGCATACTGCTTTGCTCTTTTTTCACTGGTATGTTCTAATTAATTTCCAAGTTTCAAAGCAATGTGTTTACTACTATTTCAGTTTATCATATTCCTAATTGTGTTCTACTTGTGCTTCTAATGTTCAACATGTAATTAATTTTCTGTTTGTCTATTAATACTTGCCATGCTTATCTCTTTGAGACTTACATGTGTATGATTGAATCAGTGCTTGTTATATGCCTTACCTATCCCTTTATGCATCTGTAGGGATATTTTCCATTACTATTTAGTGTCATCCTACTCTCCCCTAATCCCCTGAACCTATCTGATTTGTGCAACTATGTTTGAACACGTTTAATAAATCTATGTATAACTTTCTGATTCTTATGAGGTTTATTTGTCCCCTCTTCACATTGTCCTTGTGTGAAATTATGTACTGCTGAACTTATGTGATTGGGCTTGTACTTTTGTTTATTTTCAAAAGCTATTTCTGAAAGTAATTCTTCAGTCTCTCAACTGAATCCTGTATTTTTAAAACTCTGTTTCTCTTTTCTCTCCTTCTGGCACTTTACACTACTCCTAGAAAACTTAGGTTCTACCCTCTCAGTGTAAGCATTGCTTAGGGAATCCATGAGTTTCCTCTGAACTTTGACACACTGAGGCTGGTAATTCAACAGTGCACTTATTCAACTTTGGCAATTATGGGTGCTGGTATTGTCCAGGGACCCATGAGGGCCCTAGGGAGCTTTGCCGCACCCAGACCATGTGAGGTTGTGAAACTCGAAAGGATTGGGGTGTGAAGAAATGGGCCTGATTGAAGGGTCCCTATAGAAGTAGCTTCTTATTTTTCCATTCATTAATATAATTTATTATTCAGGTTTGTAATAACTTGTAAACGAATATTGGGGCTGGATAGTGAATGAGGGAGGGGATTATGCATGTTAGTATAGTAATGGGTAGAAACCATGACCATAGGATTTATTTCCCTATGTGTGCAATAGACATCCTGTTTAGGACATGCATTTCATGTATTAGAAATCCTGTTTAGGTTCTTCATTCCAGCATGTCTATTATAGTCATATCGTTTTATCAGCCTCGCTCACAGCTAATAATTACAACCAGTAATAAAACTGCTATAATGTACTTCTGTTGCATTTTCATAAGAATGAAATTTAGAAATCATGTCTTTTAGGTATTCCCATATGCATTAGATATCATGTTCCTTAGGATTTTACTTTCAGCATGTCTGTTTTCAATTATACTTTGTTGAACGTCTAGTTAACATGTACCTAATCTAATAATCTCGCCAAAAATGTGGTTAATTGGTTGAAACGATTTTCTGCAAATGTATCATCATTTATCTCTCTTAGAATCAGAACTAAATCTGCATGTTCGCCCTTTAAAATAAATAGGCAATGTATACGAACGCCTAGGCGAACCTTAGGCCTAATACGTGCTAAAACCAAAATCAATTATGTTACACTTAGGTGGTATTAGAATTAATTAGTCTTCTTTTGAAATCTTTAAAACTTTGTTGCTTCACTCTTGTTTTATCCCTTCCTAAAATTCACCCTATTTTTCTCTAAAACTCCTACTCTATTTTTTCAAAACACTGATTCTTGAAATCATGTATTCCTTTACTCTCTACTGAACTTTATTAGAGTCATGCTCTATTGGTTTTCAAACTACTGGTTTTCAGAGCCAGTTTACCTTTTCTGAAATCACTCTGTCTTTTAAAATTCCTGCTTCATTTTCAACTTTATTGGGTTTCTGAAATAGCCTACTATTTTCATTAAACTACCGACTCCCATTGTGTTTAAACTGCTGGATTTTTAAAGTCACTTGCCTTCTCTTTTAATCACTCTGTTATTTAAATCATGCTATTACTGAGGATTTTTTCTCAACTGATGTGTGTTTCTAATATCCTACTTCTATACCTAAATTACTGGATCTCCGAACTCATTCATTTTTTTTCTGAAAATTATTCTGTCCTCTATTTCCCGTTGCATTACTGGGTTTTCAAAGGCATTCCTTTTTACCAAAACGACTGAAGCCTACTATTTTCCAACTCAAAATCCTTGTTTTAAATCCTGTTTTTGAGACTTTGATTGTGTTTGAGACGTGCTATTTATGTGTTTATCTGTGGAGGGATCTGTGAGCCTCGTATCTGCCCTTACGTGTTTCCCATATCCGTAGTCCTATTTGTTTTACATGTCGCTTAGAATTTTATCCTTTTAAACCTAGGAGTTCAGCCTAGTATTCACCTTGTAGGATTAGTAGTCCTAAATACCCTCCAGGACTTATAGAATAGGACGGGTAATAGCACGCAATAAGCACTCATGACCAACACACGCGTTTTAAATAACCTTTACGAGGCGGGAAGGGTAGAATACGAATATGATGACCGGTGCGCTAATACCACGTGTAGCCGCCTCTTTGAGGAAGTGACATACCGGGTATTGCATTGATGTGATCCGTATTACTTTAAACCTAGGAAAATTCTTTTCAAATGTTTATTCTAATGTTTTTCCAAAACCTTTAAAGATTTTCATACTTGTTTGAAATCCCCTCTTATATGAACCTTACTTGCTACTTGTTCACCGTCCAAATTCACAAAATTTCTTGGTTGGGACCCACAGTTGTGGATCTTGAGGGGTGCCTAACACCTTTCCCTTGGGATAATTTCAAGCCCTTACCCAATCTTTGGTAATGCAAACTAGTTTATGAGTTATCAACTCTAGGTTCCCTAACGCACCATAAAAATCGTTAGGTGGCGACTCTTCCTTAAACCTTTCCTTTAAGGAGTTGTCCAAAATGTCATAAACCCGATCTCTCCGTACCTGACCCGTGCGATAGAAAAAGGGGGAGCGACAGGTTCTTAACCCCAAAACGGGATCCCGACATCCTTTGGGATTTTACTCATACTTCAAAGCTCCAAATAACTAGAATTAGCTCCATAACATCTACATTACTCGGAATCACTCCTACAAGGTATACAACACATAATAAGTATAAAACACTAGTTATTAAATCTCAAAAACAATAAAAGTACAATGAATTAGAGTGCAATAAGCGACTTAAACACGTGATTATAACATACCATCAGAGGGAACCAAGCCTACAAGGCAGGTCTTAAACATAAAATGCTACAATAAAATTAAGGTCTGAAGCCATTGGAGCTTTGACCCCAACGTATAAACGACTTGGAGACGTCTGAGTTCGTAAATATAAAAAGTAAGGTCCTTACACAATTTAAGTCCACAAGACTATGTCTGGTTTGATCGAATTATTTGGTTTTTAATTTTATCCACGGCAAAGGTCACGTCCGGCAAAGGCTAAATGTGTTTTGATGAATCATTCGAATACCCAAACGTAAGACTTTGTTTCATTTCTGTCAGATCCATGAAGTCAAAGCAACTCGGAGCCGTTACTTGACCCAGACCTTATTCGGACTTTGGAAGTTAAACAATTTGAGCGATGACAACATTTATGCTAAGGCACATTTGTCGCACTAAATCCAAGAAACAAGTTATATTTTTTAAGTCCTAATAAAAAAGCAAATGCATTGGAAACAATGAATAACTAAAATGTAATCCCATATATTTACCAAAACATATTTACGAAGGCATGAGAAACGGCCCCAAAGTACAAAATGTATGAGTACAGAAAAATAAAATATAACTAAGGCATTCCCTGCCTAATCTTCATCAAATCCCAACTCGTTATCTGCCCCCTCGGGTTGGTAATTCACTTTAGCCTCGGCTTCAAACCTCTTGGCCTCTTCAATCTTGGCCGCTATGTCGACCCCTCCGGCTTGGATCTCCTCGAAATCCTCCCTTCAAGATACCCATCTCACTTACTTGATCTTCGTTATAATCCGTGCTTCGGCTATCTCAATGTTAGCCTTATACTAAACCATCATATCCTGGCCGTCTGATATCTTTCTTGAAGACACTTTCAATTGGGACTTCAAAATAGTATACTCTTGACCAAGAGTATCGCGCTATGCCACGACCGATGTGAGTTGTTCCCCGAGCTCCTCGTTCAGCCGAGACCATTTCTCCTCTTTGTCTTTCATCACTTGGAATTGTTCCTTGGTTGATGCAAACATCTCTTTGGTGTCCTATTGCTCCGATGCAAGGCGATCTATTTTTCCTCGCAGCTCATCGGTTATAGCCTTAGAGCAATTCATCTCGGTCCTGAGCTAGTCGATTGAAGTTATCTTTTCCAGGACCTGGGAGGTTGCGGCATTAGCATTGACATTTAGCCTCTCATTATCAATCTCGAGCACTCTTACCTCTCAACTAGAAGAACATAGTCTTATTACTTTCGAGGCCACTTTCTCGGCATTCTCCATTTCAGCCTGAAGGGTGGAGAGGTCAACTGTGTCCCTAAAGACTTCATCCTTTTGCTCATAGAGAGATTTGAACATCTCAGTTTGCCAATCCTGTTCCTTGAGTTCAAATTCGATATGACTCACCTCCATCTTGGGTCGGATGAAGCTCCCGTGGTGAAGCACTGAGGCCTGATATACGGAGAAATAAGACTATTAAAGACAATTAGAGAAACGAGAACTCGTTAAAATAAAAAGAAAAGAAGACATACCCGATTTAGTGCCTACTAAGCCTCGTTGTAAAGACTTGGCCCTCCTACCTCGTTCATCTTCATTAGGTCCTCCTCGGTTACCAGAGAACGGAGATAGCTTTCTACTTTGACTGACCTAAACAACATGCTAGTGTCCGCCGACACTGAGAACATGACCATCCTCTTTGCTAAAGGTGTATTGGTAAAAAAGAGATTCACACGTGTAATAAGACTTGATGGCTCATCCAGTTACGTGGAGCAATGAAAACATGAAAACTGGACAGACTTCTATAAAGAGGTACGGACCAAAGAGGCACGGTACAATATACCTACAGGGTAATCAACTACCGGAAACTCAACCTGATTGAAACAAGGAAGAGACACGGTCAGAATGAATCCGGACAGAGCTATGGGCAGATTCAGAGATCTTCAATTAACGATCCACACGTTACACAACCTTCACGAACAATTATGGTTACTCTTTGTAACGTTACATTAATGTAATAATTAGTCATTAATGAGCGATCATTGCAAGAGATAGACGTTATATTATGAAATTTCCTATATAAGGGAATAAGATATAACTTGTAAAGGATATCCGCACTGCGAACATAATACACTTTACTTTTCTGTGCATCTTATTATTGTCTATTTACTTACTCATTCATAATTATCATTATTTCCTTGATTAGCAGAAACCCGTGTTCATCCTAAAAATAGCTTTGGTCAAAGGATCTAATTCTTTGGTTAAAAAAATTGGTTCCATTTCCGGGAATCTGATAATCTTTGTTTATTTTTCAAGAAATATCCTCTGAACTATGTCGAACCCAAACGACAATAACCAACAAAGGGATGGAACTCCATCACCCGTAGGAACCCCTCGAGGTTCAAGGGAGCAATGTAGAAAATCCTCAACCTGCACCATCAACACCACCCCCAAATAATACCATCATTGTGGAAAATCCTCAATCTGGGTTGGCAAACTCAGGAAGGGGAGATACTCCTAATGAATCTCTCGAAACGAGACCAGGTATGTCTAATAGCTCTGAATTGCAAACTTTATTACTAACCTTGCATAAATAGATGAAGGAACAAAATGATCCAATCGAACATATTCCTGGAGTGCCACCTATTATCAAAGGCATTGACGTTGATAGATATTCTCAACAACCCTGGAAACCAAGCGCAACACCTTTGCCTATTCCCAAGAAGTTCAAAATGCCTGATGTTCCTAAATACGACGGAACAAATGACTCACGAGACCATGTGACTGCTTTTACCACCGGAGTTAAGGTCAACGTCTTGACAAAACAAGAAATTGAGTCAATCTTAGTCAAAAGGTTTGGAGAAACGCTTACCAAAGGAGCGCTAACCTGGTATTCTCTTCTCCCTGAAAACTCTATTGATTCTTTTGCCGAGCTTGCAGATTCCTTCATAAAAGCACACTCCTGTGCGCAAAAAGTGGAGAGAAGAATGGAGGACATATTTAAAATAAAACAAGGAGACACGAAACTACTCTGTGAATTTGTAGACAGGTTTCAACGAGAAAGAATGCTATTACCAAGGGTGCCTGATAATTGGGAAGCCATGGCATTGGCAAGCAACTTAAATGAAAAATGTTCAGAAGCCATGAGAAGACTAAAGGAAATCTTGAGAGAATTCCCAGCTACGACATGGAATGATGTCTATAACAGGTACAACACCAAGCTTCATATAGAAGAAGATACCATCGCTTGTTCAAAAGACTAAGATCGTATCACTTCCAGGCGTTCCCAATCAGACAGGAGATCAGGTAAAAATAGGTATGATCCTTACATGGGACCCTCGGGACGAGACACTCATCCCAAGTTTGAAAGTACTCGGTCAGAATATAGACCATCGAGTAGAGATGCAGGCTCATCCTCATCAAGATCCAGAAAGGATCGAGATGAATGAACTAGAGATAATACACGAATTGGGGATCATACCTTGAATGTAAGTACTTCTGAACTAGTTTCAGTGTTAAGAAATATGGGTCATAAGGTTCGATGGTCCAAAGAAATGCGGTCCAACCCAAATAAAAGGAACCCAGATTTCTGGTGTGAATTCCATAATGATCACTGACACAGAACTGCAGATTGCAGATTTTTACAAGGTGAGATAGAACAATTATTGAAATAGGGCAACTTAACATAATTGTTTAGTGAAAAAGGTAAACAGGCATAAATGAAGAACAAGCAGGAGCCCCCGAAACCTCCATCTCCAAAAAGAATTGTCAACGTGATACACAGGGGTGAAGAAGTAAACAGAGTGGTTTGCAAAGTAGCCACGAAGTTCACAATTATACATGGAAAGCAGGTTTGTGAAAATCCGGATGCAGACAATATAACCTTTGATGATGCAGATACCGGCGGACTAATGTTTCCCCACAACGATGCTCTGGTAATATCCTTACTCATTCATGACACTAATGTTAAAAGAGTGTTGATTGATCCAGGTAGTTCAGTCAATATCATTTTGCTAAGAGTCGTGGAAGAAATGCTCTTGAGAAATAAGGTGATCCCAAAGGCACGAGCCATATCAGGGTTTGACAACTCTACGGTTATAACCAAAGGAGAGATTGAACTTAATACTTATGCTGAGGGAGTAATAAAAAACACCAGATTCCAAGTCATCGATACTGACATGGCTTATAACGTAATCATGGGAAGGCCATGGATCCACGACATGAAAGCGGTACCATCTACCTTACATCAGGTAATTAAATTCCTTTCTTAATGGGGAATCCAATAGATTAGAGGTGATCAACAGACCTCTAGAAATATAAATTCTATGATGCACTATAACAAAAACGTAGAGACGGAAGAATCAAAATATAGAGAAATTTCAAAGGCAGAAGCTGCCGACAAAACAAGTATGGAAGAAATTATTGCTCAAACAGGTATGGAAGAAGTTATTGTCCAAACAGGTACGGAAGAAGATAGTCACGAAAAGGTGAACCAAGTCACCACTGAAGATGCATTAAACCACACAGACGTAGATTCAAGACCGGACGTCATTCAAGAATCGGAGGAAGATGAGCACATCAAAACAACCACGGACGAGCTCGAAGCTGTTCCATTGGTTGAACAAAAACCTGAACAAAAAGTGCACATAGGCACGAGGCTGAGTCCCGCTCGAAGAGGTAAGTTAATTGATTATTTAAAGGCTAACGCAGATTTCTTTGCGTGGTCCCATTCAAATATGACAGGTATCCCACCAGAAGTGATGACTCATAGACTAAATGAAAATCCATCCTTCGTACCTGTTAAGCAGAAGAAAAGAAAGCAAGGGCCATTCAAGAACCAAGTGATTGATGAAGAGGTACACAAACTATTGAAAATTGGTTCAATATGTGAGGTAACATATCCTAACTGGTTAGCTAACACTGTGGTAGTTCCTAAAAAGAATGGAAAATGGAGAGTATGCGTAGATTACACTGATTTAAATAAATCATGCCCCAAAGATTAATTCCCATTACCACATATAGATCAAATGATTGATGCCACTACAGGACATGAATTGTTAAGATTTCTAGATGCGTATTCTGGTTATAATCAAATTAAGATGGATCCCTCAGATGAGGAAAAAAACTTCCTTTATTATAAACATGGAGACTTATTGTTACAAAGTCATGCCTTTTGGCTTGAAAAATGCGGGAGCCGCGTACCAAAGGCTAGTGACCAAGATGTTCCAAGAACATCTGGGGAAGACGATGGAAGTTTACATCGATGACATGCTGGTAAAGTCAACACATGCGGAAGACCATTTCCAGCACTTGTCTATTACCTTTGAAATTTTACGCAGGTACAATATGAAATTGAATCCAGAAAAATGCGCTTTTGGCGTAGAATCGGGTAAAATTTTGGGTTCCCTTGTATCAAATAGAGGAATAGAAGTAAGCCCTACTCAAATTAAAGATATAGAAGAAATACCTAATATACTTACGAACAAAAAAAAGGTTCAAAGACTAACGGGGAGAATTGCAGCCTTAGGAAGATTTATTTCCAGATCCTCCAAGAAATGTTTTAAATTCTTTTCAGTTCTCAAGAAGCAAAATCAGTTCGAATGGACTGAAGAATGTCAACAGGATCTCAAAGACCTGAAGGCTTATCTATCAAAACCCTCGTTGCCATCAAAGCCAAAGGAGGGAGAGAGGCTATACATCTACCTTGTCGTCGAAGAAATCGCCGTAAGTGCAGTATTGGTAAGGGAAGATAAAGGTAAACATTATCCTATTTATTATGTAAGCAAAACATTACTAGATGCTGAAACTAGATACCCACATCTAGAAAAACTAGCCTTATCTCTAATCATGGCATCTAAAAAATTGAGGCCATATTTTCAATGTCATCCAATCACAGTTGTGACCTCGTATCCATTAAGAAATATACTACATAAACAAGAACTATAAGGAAGATTGGCTAAATGGGCCATAGAATTAAGCGAGCATGACATAATATATCAGCCTAGGACCGCAATAAAGTCTCAAATTTTAGCTGATTTTGTCGCTGCTTTTAGTAATAGCATTGTCCCTAAAGTGGAGAAAGAGTTACAACTCTTTAACGGTGCTAATCTAGGTGTATGGACCCTATTTCCCGATGGTTCTTCCACTGTAAAAGGTGCCAGCTTAGGCATAGTCTTAATATCAGCCATGGGTGAAAAGACATGACAAGCTATCAAATGTTATCCTATAACTAATAATGAAGCGGAGTACGAAGCTGTCATTGCAGGGCTAGAAGTGGCACGAGAACTCTCCTTCGAGCAAATCGTAATCAAAAGTGACTCCCAGCTAGTAGTAAATCAGATGCAGGGGACTTACATCACTCGGGAGACTCGGATGCAACAGTATCTAGAAAAGGCACGAGATCTCGTAAGACAATTCAAAACATGGAAGGTTATACAAATACCTAGAGAAGAAAATGCAGAAGCAGATGCATTGGCTAACATCGCAGCAATCATAGAAGTAACGAACAAAGACAATGCAATTGTCATTCATCTATTTCATTCAGCAATCGACCAGGAGAAAAAAATGAGGTAACTTTCAATAATTTAACCTGGATTGGAGAAATGAAATTTTTAAATTTTTTGCAGAATGGCACTGTACCTGAAGACAAAAAAGCAGCTCAAGCACTTCACCAAAAAGCTGTACAGTATTGCCTCATTCGTAATTCTTTATATCACAAGATGTTCAGAGGTCATCTAGAAAAGTGCCTCGGACCTAACAAAATGTAGTTCGTGATAAGATAAGTCCACGAAGGACACTGTTGAAATCACGCAGGGGAGAGATCCTTGGTCAAAACCCTAATCGGAGCTGGGTACTATTGGCCTAAGATGGAAGATGTGATGACCCAAAAGGTCATCCTAAGTAATTCCAGCTAAATCTGTATTTCGAGGCCTCGAAAGCCTCCGTTAATATCACCTCGATATGCGTGCGTAGCCCGGGCAGGTAGCCGGGAAGCTTCCATGTGAAAATTTGATAAAATGGGATTTTTGAATTGAATAATTGAATAAAGTTGACTTTGGTCAACATTTTTGGTAAACGGATCCGGACCCGTGATGTGACGGTCCCGGAGGGTCCATAGGAAAATATGGGACTTGGGCGTATGCCCAGAATCGAATTCCGAGGCCCCAAGCCCGGGAAATGAATTTTTAAAGAAAATTGTTTTCTGAAAATAATAAAGGAATGTGAAAGTGAATAATTATGTGAAAACCTTGTTACCGGGCCCGTGTTATGGTTCCGGAACCCAGAACAGGTTTATTATATGTTGTTTGTCCTATCTGTGAGATTTGGTGTAAAACGGGTTTGATTTGATTGGTTTCGGATCCAAGTGAGGAAAAATGGAGTTAATGAACTTGTGGGGTTTCTAAAGAATTTGAAATGTGGCTTGAGAGGTGATTTTATGTTCCCGAGGTCCGAATGAAATTCCGAGACCGGGAATAGTTCCGTTGTGTCGTTTATAACTTATCTGCAAAATTTGAA
Organism: Nicotiana undulata; assembly: GCA_005239495.1. Classification (NCBI taxonomy): domain Eukaryota; kingdom Viridiplantae; phylum Streptophyta; class Magnoliopsida; order Solanales; family Solanaceae; genus Nicotiana; species Nicotiana undulata. The sequence continues at coordinate 53,715 of ML277753.1, forward strand.
GTCATTCCGAGTGGTTTAGGCCGGTTCGGCGCGTTGAAGTGAATTCTAGAATTTCAAAGTTCTTAAGTTTTGAATTCAGGGGTTTTGGAGGGTGATTTTGAGTTTTAGCGTTGTGTTGAGTGTTCCGTGGGCTCGAGCAAGTCCGTCTAATGATTTAGGACTTGTCGGTATATTTGGTCGGGGGCTCGGGTGGGCCCAGGTGCCTCCCGGACCCCGCACGAGGCCAAAAACCAGCAAAAATCACTGTTGGTGCACAACAGCTGGTGTGACCGCAGGTGCGGTTGTCCAGCCGCAGGTGCGGGACCGCACCCGCAGTCCAATCCATCGCAGGTGAGACTTTTCCGCAGGGGTGACCAAAATTCCGCAGGAGCGGGACCGCTGGTGCGGCTCCCAACCCCGCAGGTGCGAGCCCAGGTTCCTAGGCCCTTTTCCGCAAGGGCGATCGCTTTCTCGCAGGCGAGAGACCGCACCTGCGGTCCTATGGTCGCAGGTGCGGAAACCCCTGTTGGCAGCCCTCTTAAAATGTCCAAAATTTTGGGTTTTCCTCATTCCTTCCATCTTCAAACTCCATTAGAGAGCATCCAAGCTTGGGGCATCACCTTCCACGACCACCCACTGTAAGAGGTAAGTAAAACCCCATAAAACTTCTAATTTTAACAATAATTCCTAGCTTAATTCACTAATAAACCACCTAAAATTCATTGAATTTGGAAGTAAACTTTAGGGTTCTTAGGAATTTTGTGATTTTCCATGTAGGCCATAAATTCTTGAATAAATTACATAACTTCGATCCTTAGACTCCGGGTAATTGATTCCTTCATGAATTTTCGAAAATCTAAACGTGTGGGCCCGGGGTCGAATTTTAGTATTCTTGGAAGAATAGTAGGAAATGCATAACTTGGCTTAGAAATTGATTTATTGGGTACTTATTAATGATTATAAATCCATTACGTCTAGATATTCCCGATTCGGAGTTGAATTTGAGAGGAAGGGCTGTGATCGAGGATTGACTTGCATTTTCTTTGGAGCCGAGGTAAGTGTTTGGCTTAACCTCAGCTTGACGGATTAGGTATAGAGTCTTATTTGCTATGTGCAACTCATGTCCAACGTATAGGCGTGGTGACGAGTGCCTATGCGTTGCGGTCAAGTATGCCCGTGAGTCAATTGTGATGAAATTTGCTATGTTCCTAATATTCCCCGCACTATGAGTAAATTATGAATTAAAAGTGATACTTGATGTTGTTTCATGACGTGGAGAGTTATTGAGTTATTTGCTCCAGTTGAGGCATACACTGTTGAAAAATGTATTACTGATGCGAGGTTGGTTATAGTTGAGACCCTTGTCGGGCATTTGTGATGTTATAAATGATGATTTCTCATTGCCGGGACAATAGAATCTTATTGAATATTTCCATGCACTTGAGACTTCGTGTTGTTGACTTTCATATTATTGTTGCCTTGTGTTTTTATTATTCGTCGCACGAGGGGACATGCCGTGTTGACTGAGTGATTTTATATTATATATGCACGAGGGGACATTCCGTGCCGAGTGATTGTGAGGTTATGCACGAGGGGACATTCCGTGCCGAGTGTTATTATATATGCACGAGGGGACATTCCGTGCCGAGTGACTGTGAGGTTATGCACGAGGGGACATGTCGTGCCTTTCCTGTTCATTATATGTTTGAGAAGCTATATTTCTGCCTTGTCTTTACGTTTCATTTATTACCTTGTACTGCTGTGTTAGCATACTGTTACCCTATCTCCCCAGCATGTTCTCCCCGTATCTGTCTTACTTGCTTATTTCTGTTGCCATTTTTCCTGCTATTATATAAAATTGCACATGTACATATGTAGTGTTGGTCCTAGCCTCGTCACTACTTCGCCGAGGTTAGGTTCGACACTTACTCAGTACATGGGATTGGTTGTACTGATGCTACACATGCACTTCTTTATGTTGTGCAGACTACCCAGCCTGACCCGGAGATTACTGACGATCGGAGCATGTCATTCAGTCACACAGGAGACTCGAGGTAGACCCGCAGACGTTCGTGGGACTTGACGTCACTTTCTACTTTCCACTTTCCGCTCTGTCTTACTTTGTATTTCAAAGACAGTCTTATGTACTTATTTCAGACCTTTTGTTTGTA
>ML277754.1:0-32361 GCA_005239495.1 Nicotiana undulata
TGTGCAACCACTGATCAGTTGGGTTTACCGAATCCTCTTTGAGGCCGGGTATGATATGATGATCATGATGCCCACATACGCGAATGTTCTATGATGATGATGATGCCCACAGAGGCGGATGTTTTAAAATGATTATATGTATATATGTATCATGCATTTCATGTTACTGTCTCTTAGAAGCACTCAGATGCTACAGGTTGTATCTCCTACATCTCTCTTTACATTACTGTTCTTATTTATGCTTTCCTGCCATACATACTCAGTACTTTATTCGTACTGACGTCCTTTTTATTTGTGGACGCTGCATGTCGTGTTGCAGGTCCTGATAGACAGGTAGACGCAGCTCCCCCACCACAGTAGGCTTTCTTGTTCAGCGGTTATAGGCGAGATCCCTTCTACGGACTTGCCGTGGTCTTGGTATGCATTTTGTTTTAGATGTTATGCGTATGTCGGGGCCCTGTTCCGGCTATGTTTCATTACTTATGCTTCTTTAGAGGCTCATAGACAGGTGTCGACTCATGTATAGTTTGGTATGCCTTGTTGGCTAATTTTTGTTGTATAGTCTTTNNGTACCTTTTATGTAGTTTCTTAGCAATCTAGTCATCCCATGTGATATATGTTCATGATCCATATCAACCATTTTATTGATCTTGTTATCCCTTAAAGATAATAAAGAAGACTAGATAAAATGTACGTTGGTGCTCGGCAAATATGGCCCGGGTGCTAGTCATGATCCTCCAGTTTGGGTCGTGACATTAAACTTTATGCCCAGTCTTTTCCTCATCGCGAACGCATCACATTGACCGCGTTCGCATAGTGAAATCCCAGCTGGCCCCTAATTTCCTCTACGCGAACGCGTCTACCAGCCTGCGAACGCACAGCAAAACCAGCCCCAAACCCATGCAAACGCGCCCCAGGCCCCGCGAACGCATAGACCAATGGGCTTGGGGGTCCTCAGCTGCCTTTACTCTACGCGAACACACAGCTTCCCCCGCGTTCGCGATAATCAACCTGCCCAAAAATCTGCATCCGCACCCCCAAGCCGCGATCACATTGAACAATTTCTCCCAGCACCCCAATCCCCCTATGTGAACGCGAGGTCACCTCCCCTAACGCATAGGGTAAATCTCTGCTGCAGAAACACCAGCAAAACATCTATTTCTAAAGGCCAGAAAATATTCCGTTAATCACCCGAAACTCACCCGAGGCCCTCGGGATCTCAACCAAACATACCAACACAACCCATAACATCATTCAAACTTAGTTGAGCCTTCGAAACACCAAAAACAACGCAAAAACACCAAAATCACATCAAATTCAAGTCCATGACTTTGAAATTTCCAAATTTCACAAAGGATGCCGAAACCATCTAAAACACATCCGATTGACCTGAATATTTGTACACATATCCAAAATGACATTACGAACCTGTTCCAATATCCGGAATTCCATTTCGTCCCTGTTAGCCTATTTTCCACTACCGACCGAAAATCGGTAAAAACTAACTTTCGCCAATTCAAGCCTAATTCTACACCGGACATTGAAACCACATTACGAACATACTAAGTCCCAAATAACCTAACGAAGCTATCTGAGTCATAAAATCCACATTCCGAGGTTGTTTGCCCAGAAGTCAACTCCCAGTTAACTTTTCCAACTATAAGGCTACTTTAAGAGACTAAGTGTCCCAATCCTCACTACAATCACTCTAAACCCGAACTACCCGACTCCAACACATCATAAACAACTAAAAAATGCATAACAAGGCAGAAACATGAATAACTGTGCAATTTCTACAAAACGACCGATCGGGTCGTTACATTCTCCCCCTCTTAAACAAACGTTCGTCCTCGAACGGGTCTAGAAAGATACCTGGAGTCTCAAACAAGTGAGGCTATTTGCTCCGCATCTCCCGCTCGGTCTCCCAGGTGGCCTCCTCCACTGGCTGCCCTCTCCATTGTACCTTAACTGAATCTATATCCTAAGACCTCAATATCCTGACCTGACGACCCAAAATAGCCACTGGCTCTACCTCATATGACATATCACCCTCAAGCTGCACTGTGCTGAAGTCTAAAACATGAGATGGGTCAGCAATATACTTCTGGAGCATCAAAACATGGAACATCGGATGAACACTCGATAAGATGGGTGGCAAAGCAGGTCTATAAGCCACCTCCCCAATCTTCTGAAGCACCTCAAAAGGCCCAATGAACCGGGGACTCAACTTTCCCCTCTTTCCGAACCTCATAACACCCTTCATGGGTGACACTTTCAGCGGTACCTTCTCTCCCTCCATGAAAGACACATCCCAGACCTTCCGGTCCGCATAACTATTCTGCCTAGACTGCGTCATGCGAAGTCGCTCGTGAATCAACTTTACCTTATCCAACGCATCCTGAACCAAGTCTGTGCCCAATAGCCTGGCCTCGCCCGGCTAAAACCAACAAACTGGAGATCTACACCTCCTACCATATAAAGCCTCATACAGAGCCATATGAATACTAGACTGGTAACTATTATTATAAGCAAACTCCGCGAGTGGCAGAAACTGGTCCCATGAACCCCCAAAATCAATGACACGGGCACGCAACATGTCCTCCATAATCTAAATAGTACGCTCTGACCGCCCGTCGGTCTGAGGATAAAATGCTGTGCTCAACTCAACCTGAGTACCCAACTCTCCCTGCACGACTCTCCAAAACTAAGATGTGAACTAAGTACCTCTGTCGGAAATGATGGAAATTAGAACCCCATGGAAACGGACAATCTCTTTGATATAAATCTCCGCTAATCGCTCCGAAAAATAAGTAGTCCCAACAAGAATGAAGTGCGCGGACTTGGTCAACCAATCCACAATAACCCATATAGCATCAAATCTCCTTGATGTCTGTGGGAGCCCAACTACAAAGTCCATGGTGATACGCTCCCACTTCCACTCCGGAATATCTAACCTCTGAAGGAATCCACCTGGCCTTTGGTGTGCATACTTGACATGCTGACAGTTGAGACACCGAGCGACAAACTCAATAATATCCTTTTTCATCCGCCTCCACCAATAATGCTGTCTCAGATCCTGGTACATCTTCGCGGCACCCGGATGGATGGAATACCGCGATCTATGAGACTCTGCTAATATCAACTCTCGAAGTCATCCACATTGGGCACGCAAATACGACCCTGCATCCTCATGATCCCGTCATCACCTCACATTCCCGGCATCACCTCGACGGACCCTGTCCTGAAGGACTAGCAAGTGTCGTTCTTCATACTGGCGTGCTTTAATCTGATCATATAGAGAAGACCTGGGAGCTACACAAGCTAATACCTTTGGGGGCTTTGACAAATCCAATCTCACCAACTGACCTGCTAAGTCCTGAACATCAAGTGCTAAAGGTCGCTATGCTGCTAGAAGGTAGGCTAGACTCCTCAAACTCTCTGCTCTGCGACTCAAGGAATCGACCACTACATTGGCCTTCCCCGGATGATATAGAATAGTGAGGTCATAATCCTTGAGAAGCTCCAACCATCTCCTCTGACGCAAATTCAAGTCCTTCGGCCTTGTTGATACCCAATTTTTACCAAAATATTTTTAATTGCATATATACCCTCAAGAATCATGCATTACTAGCAATAGGTATTTTTTCATAATTTGTCTACAATTTTATTTCCAATAAATAATTTATAAAATTGCATCACAAATGATTTCAAGAGCATTCCTTAATTTAATTTGTTGTTCATGGTCCTAATAAAATCAAATTATTTTATAATTAGCCAAATTGGCATTTTTTGGCTATAATTGTAATAACTTTTCAATTATAGCCCAAGCATATAATTTTGTACTATTTGTTACCGGAAATTAGTCCTTTGTATTTTAAAATACTAAATAATTATTTTAAACTATTTTCTATGCATGAAATTTATTTTTAATAATTACTAGCTATTTTATAAATTATTTTAAACTAATTTGAATTAGGTATTTAAAACATAGCCTATTTCATTTCGATTTAAGCCTAAATTAAACCAGCGCAAGATCCTAAGCCCAATCCACTAATCCTACCCGACCCAGCTCTGGTTAGATCTTGGTCGTTGATCAATTTTGATCAATGGCCCAGATTTAACCTTACCCTAATTAACCTAAACGAACTACCCCCAAACCCTCATTCTCTCATCACTCACCCGCCGTCACTCCCTCATTCTCTCTCAAACTCCCTCTGCCTATCCATGGCTTCCACTCGTCGGCTGCTTGCTCGCCGGTATTGATGGTGGTTCTCACCACCACCCCTATCCTCAATGGCTCCTCCATGACCAGATTCTTGCCATATCTGAGTTCCTCAAGGGAACAATGGTTGTTCACTCACACCCATGGCCTATTCTTGCCGTTCTCAGGCCACCTTGGCCCGTCTAAGTAAGATCGTACTATTTTATTTCTAAATATATGGCTTCTAAGACGGAATCTCTCTATCTCTGGGTTATCTCTCTCAAGACCCTAATTTATCTCTTGACTCTTTAGATCTGTAACAGATTTGAGAGTATTTTGAGTTATTTTACTGCTTTCCATGAGAATCTTTCTGATTTTTCAAAGCGTTTCTTCGTCTTCATAACTAGGGTTTCTTAACTTTTCTCCAAAACAACTTTTTCTCTGATGTTAAGTGTTATATCATGATTTTTATTGCGTTTAAACGATTTTATTTAAGTTTTCCCTTTAACCTGATTAACTATGTTAAAAACCCTAATTCGTTTGGCTTTAGTCTTGGTTTCTGGGTCTGTCTTTGCTGATTTGTTTGTTTGATTGGTATGTATGTCTGTTTCTCATGAATATATTTTGCGTTTCTGTGATTTCTACCCTATTGTGCTTATTAGAGTTTCTGATTTGATTCATCCTGCCTATATTATGCCTATTTCATTTATTCACTAAAATTTTACTAATTTCCCTAAATTAGTACTATTTTTATTTGAATCCCTGATTTCATGTGATGATATCATGTGTTGATTTTCGACTTCTAAATTATTTTCTTGCCTTATTATGTGGCTCACTATACTGTTAATTGCTTTACTGTTATTTTCTTAATTAAAACTTTATGAACCTAGCCCTTATTACCTGTTCTATACTTGTACTGTTTGAAGTCTTTCCTTATTTGTCACATATGATTTCTTTACTTACTTGTTACCTGTTCTTTACCATTTGAACTGATTCCCTTAACTAAGGGAAGACTTGGGACTGATTTTACTCTAATTGATTCCAAGTTCTATAATTACTAAACATTTTGACTCTTACCTTATTTTCTTTTTTTAAGCAAATCCACTAGGCAAGTGCCTAGGGATAGTTTTATTAATAATAAAAGCAAAAAATGAACCACATAGGAATAGTACAAAATAAGGGGGACAATAGCACCAGTAGTGTTGCCTCTATGCCTTGGCTATATAAATACTCCTTTGCGCCTCACAATGCCCTATGTGGCAGCCTCATGTAGAGGAATCATGGTGTAGCTGCCGGCAAAGTCTCATGAGGGCATATAATCTCATAGCCGAATGGGTATTTTCCCAAAGGCATAGGACCTGGGCAGACACTACTAGGATAAACCTTACCTTACTAATCCTATCGAGGCATAAAATAGCCTCACCTACTAGCATGCATGTAAAAATAAGAACTAGAGAGAACCAAGTATTCTATGATCATCACAGAGTTTATAACATACTCTGTGATGATATTACATAGGACTATACTAATGTGATGGTAAAATAAAAATATGTAAAAATAACAACGATTCTCTTTCTTCCCTGGCCTTGTGAAATCTTCAATATGTAGGCTCCTGTATTCATCATCATTCCATGTCAAAAAAACTTCAAAATTCATGCTTTCTTTTTTGAACGAGTATACTTTGTTGACGTAGTTGGAACAATTTGTTTTTGTTTGGCAACTCTCATTGGAATTCCCCTTATGTTTGCATCTTCGCTCACCTTGTCGTCCCAACTTTTTTCTCTTGTATGTGTCTTCTTTATTTTTCCGCTATGCATAGGTGATAAGTCACCTTTCCTTGCCGCCTCTGCTCGACATTTACTTAGAAGTTCATATTCCTCTCCCTCTTCATATATATCTCTGCCCAGTTTCACCAGATTGGGCATGTCCTACTCAATACCTTGTGCGACCAAGGCCTCTCCATCTTGTATATTTACCAAAGCTGATTTTTGTTGTTGCACCTCAATGTGTTGCATTGTGTTCCTGCTTTTCCTTGCATGTCCAGTACTACAAGCATTTAGATTTAACAAATTAACAGGTTTTGAACTTACCATTGCGTCCAGTAACTTTCTATCTTCGATACTAATAAGTTGTTGCTGCTGTGCATTACTTGTAGTTGCGTTTACTGCCTCAGGACTGCCTACACGCTGCTGTCCAGTAATTGTTGCTGCCGTAACTGATTTTGACTGCTGCTTTCCTGACTTTAACATTGCTGCTTCATTTTGATCAATTATATAAATAATAGCTGCTGCTGCTGGCAAGCTGGTGTGTCTACTGCCTAGTAACAGAGTGTTGGATTTAAATTGCTGCTGCCCAGAAATCTTGTCTACCACTTGGGCCATCGACATAGCATTTATTGTGGTCTGTTGCTGCTTGATCTTAGGGACAAAAACTGGAGCCTTTGCGTTGAGTTTGCAGGTTGAATTTAACTTTGAAGCACTCTCAATTTTTTGCACGGCAGGTGTGCCAACTGAAATCATCCCTTCATCTCCACTACATTTCTCACCTTCATCCGTCGAATCCCCCGCAAAATCCGCACCCCATTCTTCATCATCATCATCATCTTCGCGTTGGTCAGCCCATAACTTGGATTTGATTGCCATCTCCCTCACATTGACCTTGATAATTTCTTCATTATTTCCTGTGGACAGTACCAGTTGTCCAGCATCACCAGTGTGCTCTCCACAAGACTCCAGTGATTGTGTTGGTACTTCAAATAAATGCAACCATAGGTTGTTTTACCAGATTGTTATTCAACAACATGGCATTTTTCACATCTTTAATAATTTGTTCCATATGAGGATTAGAAAAGTGTAGAGTAGGAGCATTAGAGTTGTGTGCACCTGTTAACTCCTCCACCAGATTTTTCCTTGTGATATTTGGTCGAACGGCCAAATCCTTCGTTAAGTTGGCATTGTCCTGAAGGTGTTTGTCACTGTTGTTGCATGGTACTAACTCCTTGGATGTCCCAGTATCATTTAAACCAGTTGTATTGCCTCCAGCATTTCCATAAGTTGCCAGAATCTCGAAGGGATTTATACTGGGCACAATGGTAGTGTCATTTGGTCAAAAACTCCTGTTCTGATGCTTTGGTGATAGTCCTCTCTTTGTTGGAGATTTTCTGGGCATTATCACATTCCAATATTTTCCTTTATTGTTTTGATCCTTACCCTTACCATCAACATTTGTGTTGCCAGCCTTATCTTCCAGTATTACTCCCTTATTTCCTCTGTCCTCTGCTCTAAAGGCCTGGGTCTCGCGATCCTGAGTGATCACTAGTGCTGCAATTTGCCCATTCTTTTGACCTTGATCACCATCTGCCTTAGCTTCCTTTGTATTACCAATTTTTCCACATGCATTAAGTGTCTCAGAACCAATCTTTTGGCCTGCATCAATTAACATAGCTGTTGCATTTTTAGCAGAAAGCAACATATCATATGTAGCCTTTTGAGCCAGAGTCCCCTGCTCACTATCCGCTTGATCATTTGTAATTTTAGCCTCTACATTGATAGCCTTTTTACCTGAAGCATATCTACTATCATCAAATGAAGTATCATCATTATTTTTCCCAGTTTGCAACGCTGCTCCAGCTCGATCATTAGCTACCTTTAAACCTGTAGCAGTTGACACTCCAGTTGCCTTCTTAGCAGAATCCAAATTGTTAACAGCTTGCACAACTGGATTTACTGCATTGATAATCGTCGCTAAGGCCGTTTTAGCAGGAACATGTCTTATAGGTTTTGGTGGACCTTTATCAATCTTTGCAACATCACCTACATAGATATCTCCAGCTACTCGATCCTTCACTTTATCATTGTTTACATTATCACTTTGTTTCCCTCCATCTGTTTGCAAATACTGCTGCACGGCAGAGTTGTCATTATATGCTTCATATCTTAATTGCACACCCCTTTTTGCATTAAGATATTCCCTAGCATCACCTTGCAATTTGTCAAGACTTCCCATTCCTTCACTTTCATTCACCACAACTACATCTTCCTTATTTTTCTCGATTCTCCAACGGCACAATCTTTCATCATGTCCTTGATGTTTGCAACAAGTGCAATATTTTGGAAGATTATCATAGACAATCTCCCGATAATGTTCAACTAACTTCCCAGAATTTTTATCCACTATATGAATCGTAACTCTCTTAGGATGTTTGTCCATTAGGTCAAGCAACACCTTAACCCTCGACGTACTTGATCGAGTTCGATATTGAGTGGCTTTATCCACAACAAGAGGCTTACCAATTGCTGAAGCTATGGACATTAATGATTTCTTTGCAAAAGAATTTGCCGGCAGATCTGGTAAGGAAATCCAAACGACAGTTTTTGATGTTTCTTCATGTGGATTAAAGTTTACTGTCTAGGGAAAAGTTCTAAAAAAGAACTCATCTCCCTTTACCTTGACAAAACCCGTAGTCCTTGACAAGAACTGAACAAAATCATTAAATAAATCGAACCTTACCAATATGTGACAAAATCTAGTTGCCAACGTTACAACGACCTTTAACATGAAACTGCTTTGGTACGACTTGTCGCAACTCATGAAGGTCTGGCCTACCATATGAAAACTTGAGAATTACTTCTTGGTGCAATCCCTCTTCAATGGTGAATTCATTGACCTCTTTAATGGTGAATTCTACAGTAGGTTCGCCATGTACCATGTTGATAGGACTCAACTCGATTTTTGACAAAATTGCGGCAGATTTCTTGGTATTAAACTGGCAGCGTATGTTTGTTCTGGAATCATGTTAGGGAGTGTTTCATTAGGTTTTTGAATTGTCTCTCCCACAGCAACAGGCTGGGGAGAGCTCGCAACATCCATGGCTGCCCTACTACACCATAAAATTCCTAGAGAGAGAGGAGAGAGGAGAGAGCGTTTTTACCTTCTGAGGGTTTTTTGGCCACAAACAAGTTCACTCTTACCTTATTTACCTATATTTAAAAGTATTATATATAATCTTCTCTTCACAGTGTTCTGGACACACGAACTCACATTAGTTCACCACTCTCCCATACACTTAAAATCTCTTATGCTTTCTTTTGTTACTTGCTACTGTTACTGAATTAGCGGGCTGCAAGCCAAGGCTAATGTCATGCCCCAACCCTGGGGGACGCGACCGACGCTTAACCGAGTGAACCCAGTCAAGCAAGCCTGTTAGCCTTTCCCACCCGACTCATTTACTCCCGAGATTTTAGTATAACGTTGTTTACTAAGTTAGCAGGAAATGAATCAAAAGCGCACGTTCGTGGTATTAATCCGTTCTTTCTTATATATCGATATCAACAATTAGGTTTTCCAAAACATACATGCTAATTATAACCTTTATGAGATGGAATTACAGTTACAAGTTATCCCAATAATTACCCAAAACATACATGACCCACATGAGTGTCTACGGAGCCTCTAAGATAAAGAAGATGAACATAGTTTCGCCAGCGACAAGGCCCCGACTATACCTCAAAATAGAACAACATACACAAAAGAGAGCGACACATTTTTATACATAGCCCCGAGAGAAAATGGGGATCACCAGAACCGCTGTAAGGAGGAGGAGAAGTAGGCACCACTATCGACGATCATCGCTACCAGCTACAGAGCCACCTACATCCATAAGAAGATGTAGCGCCCCCGGAAAAATGGACGTTAGTACCATTGAATAGTACTAGTATGTATGAACAAACTCTACTCTAGATAGAACAAACATCGAACATGTAATAATACAATTAGAGACATCAAATAACAATTCACAAAAATAGGGGAAACACAAACAAGAGTCACCATGTTTTCTTATCCCGTTTTGCCATCTTTTGGATAGTAGTTCTTTTAAAGCCAAGTGCCACAATTTTAATATACCACCGTGTCATTTTCACACGGAGTCCGGTCTCGGCCCGACCGGCTAAGCCATCCTAAGTGAGACATTACAGCATTATAGTTTTATAGTGATCACCGTGTCGTTTTCAGACGGAGTCCAGTCTCGGCTCGACCGGCTAATCCATCTCACTTGAAATAGTGAGACATTACCAATATCATATTTCCGATGCTATTACCACCATGTGTACAACATGGAGTCTGATCTCGGCCCGATCGTCTAAGCCATCTCACTCTGGGACATAACCATATCAATTTGATCCTTCAGTTCACATCTCTTCCCATCATTTATTATATAGTTCTTGGCACTTGGGCATATTTAACAATTTATGTTATTCCTCTCTTTAGCCGTTTCATATACTTATCTTTCATATCAACTAGAACCAACACATACAAGGATTCACACACATAATAAAAGAAGAGCATGATAATCACAATTCATACTTTCAAATAACATAGTGACATGGTAGTAGCTTAGAACAATATGGAAGCAAAAGTTTCCTATCTTAACACATCGAACCCATCAATTCGTTAGAGAATCAAACAAGGGGACTCATACCGTGTATTTGAGCACCAACAAGTCCATTCTATGAAGATTAGAGTTAGCCATACATACCTTAATTGGGGTTTCCCCTTAATTTGTACCACAATTGCCGAAATCTTTTGCCCCTTCAATCTATTTCACAATGTAGCACAGTTGAACCCAAAAATCAGGAATAATAATTATAGCCCTAGCTCACTTGAGCATTTTATCAAACATTATGTGTTCATTAAGGCTGCATGGTTCCTTCTTAGTGAAAGATTACTCCAACCCATTCCTCATTCTATTCTACCCTTACTTAACACTTCCCCATATAATTTAGGATTACATGATCACATGAATGCAAGGACAATAACCCTTATACCCATGGATCCTCTTATTAATTACTTATTTTCAGTATGAGTTTCAAAATTTAGGGCTAACGCATAGATTCTTACCTTGAGGATGAAGGCCTAGGTCGCTCTCTCACTCTAAGGCCCTTTCTCTCACTCTAGATATCAGGGAAAACGTTGAAAGATGTCGCAAGATGTGTGTTTTAACGGAATGCGGGTCGGGTTTTTATTTAAGAAAACGGGCGCCCCGATGCAGGTTTGCGGTCCAAAATGCGATCGCATTTTTGTTATGCGGTCCGCAAACCTGCCACATAACTGGCCTCAACTGAGCGACCCAGCTGTCTGGTTATGCAATCACTATGCGGTCCGCATAACTGTTATGCGATCGCATAATGCACCACATAACAGTTATGCGGTTGCATAATGCACCACATAACTGCCCTTAAATTGGGCAGTCTCCTGCCCTACTCTGCGGCCATTATGCGGTCTGCAAAGCAGGTTTACGATCGCATAGTGGACCGCAGATCTGCGTCCCTTTACGAAATTGTTCCTCTAAGTTCACAGGAAACTTTTCAATCCTAAAGGTCCGAACCGCGGCGAGCTTGAAGAATTTGTAAAGCTACAACAACACACGGATCTAACTAGGCATCGTTTCAGTTAAGGATTTTACAGGTCTTTACATCCTCCTCCACTTAAGATCATTCGTCATCGAATGAGGACCGGGGAATCACTTGGGTTTGAATATACTATATGCCAACCCCCAAATTTAACAAACTCCCGATTTTTTTTTCTAAAAATTTTGCCAGAGTTTCCTTTGTAATTAGGCCTATCCACCTGTATGAGAGCCCTCGAAACATATTTCAACGAACTTCATACAATCAGTCAACACAATAGAAGACAAAACAACACAAATTAAGGTATTATAAGAGGACGGATGGCTAAGGAAGGGGGTGGATTTACACAATAAGACAAGCAATGCAATTATTTAGAGGAAACCACTTCATATACTATTACCTGGCTATTTAACAAATGAGATTACTTCTTTTTCATTTCATTCTCGGCTTCCCAAGTAGCCTCTTTGACTTGCTGGTTTCGCCATAATACTTTTACCGATGTGATTTCCTTATTTCTTAACTTACGGACTTGCCTATCAAGAATAGCAACTAGAACTTCCTCATACGACAATTCTTCGTTAACCTCAACGGTCTCAACTGGCACGATGGCAGACGTGTCTCCAACCACTTTCTTTAACATGGACACATGAAACACCGGGTGCACTAATGATATTTCAGGGGACAACTCCAGCCTATATGCTACCCATCCTATCCTTTGAGTGATTCTATATGGCCTAACATACCTTGGACTCAATTTCCCTTTCTTTCCAAATCGCATGACCCCCTTCATGGGAGATACCTTCAAGAACACCCAATCATCTTCTTAGAACTCCAAATCCCTGCGACGAACGTCCGAATAGGATTTATGACGACTCTGAGAAGTTTTCAACCGCTCCTTTATGATTCTAACCTTCTCCATAGCTTGATGCATGAGATCTGGTCCCAATAGTTTGGTCTATCCAACCTCGAACCACCCAATCGGCGACCTACATCTTCTACCGTACAAAGCCTCAAAGGGTGCCATCTGAATACTGGCATGGAAGCTGTTGTTATAAGAAAACTCTATAAGTGGAAAATAATCATCCCAGCTACCTTTAAAATCGATCACACAAGCACGCAACATGTCCTCAAGCGTTTGGATGGTCCGCTCTGCCTGTCCGTCAGTCTGCGGGTGTGTCCCCAAACCTTGCTAAAAATTCTTCCAAAAGTTAGATGTGAATTGGGCCCCTCAATCCGAGATAATGGAAATTGGAGTGCCATGGAGCCTGACTATTTCCTCGATATACAACTAAGCATACTGTTATGTAGTTTCAGTGGACTTAACCGGCATGAAATGTGCTGACTTTGTGAGCCGATCCACTATTACCCAAATTGAGTCAAACTTGCGCGGAGTATGGGGTAATCCTACCAAAAAATCCATATTGATCATTTCCCACTTCCACATTGGTATTTCTATAAGCTGCGCCAACCCACCAAGCCTTTGATGTTCGGCCTTTACTTGCTGACAGTTTGGACACTTTTCCACAAAGTCCGCCACACCCCTCTTCATGCTATTTCACCAATAAACTTTTGTGAGGTCGTGATACAATTTTGTAGAACCGGGGTATATAGAATATCTAGAATTATGAGCCACTGCCATTATTCTCTCCCGAAGGTCATCCACATCTGGGACATATAATCGTCCTTGGCATCGCAAGACACCGTCATCTTTGCCAAGCAAAAAAGTTGTGGTCCTATGATTAAGAGTTTCCTCTTTTAGCCGCGCCAACACTAGATCATTGTATATCTTTTCCTTTACTTCTACCACAAGAGATGATTCTGCTCTGTTACGTACTATAACACCCCCTTCGACCGAGGCCGTAAGACAAACTCCCAGACTGGCCAACTGGTGAACTTCTCTAGCCAAGGGCCTTTGACCTGCTTTCAAGTGAGCCAAGCTACCCATAGGTTTCCGACTAAGAGAATCCTCCACCACATTAGCTTTCCCTGGATGATATAAGATATCCATGTCATAATCCTTCTTTTTGAATATATATTGAAGACTCTTGTGGTCTGCGAACACATCCACGTGGACCCCATACATATAGTGCCGCCAGATCTTTAATGCAAAAATAACCGTTGCGAGATCCAAGTCATGAGTCGGATAATTCTTTTCGTTATTCTTAAGCTGCCTTAAAGCATATGTTATAACCTTGCCACATTACATTAACACATACCCAAGACCAACCCTTGAAGCATCGCAATACACCACAAACCCCCTGTACCCTCTAGCAAGGTCAACACCGGCGCCGAAGTCAATCTTAATTTCAACTCCTGAAAACTCCTTTTGCAAGCATCGGATCACTAGAACTTGACCGCTTTCTGCGTCAGTTTTATCAATGGGGAGGCGAGAGTATAGAATCCTTCCACAAACCTCCTATAATATCCAGCTAAACCCAGGAAACTACGTATTTCTGTCAGGGTTGTAGGTCTAGGCCAATCCTTTACTGCTGCGATCTTATGGGGATAAACCTGAATCCCTTCCCTAGAGACAACATGACCCAAAAAGGTAACTGATTCAAGACAAAATTCGCATTTAGAGAACTTTGCATATAACTGGTGCTGATGAAGAGTCTACAGAACTGCCCTGAGGTGATTAGCATGATCTTCTCGGCTTCGCGAATATACAAGGATATCGTCAATGAAGACTATCACAAAAGAGTCAAGAAATGGCTTGAAGACACGGTTCATAAGGTCCATGAAAGCTGCTGGGGCGTTGGTTAGCCCAAAGGACATCACCAAAAATTCAAAGTGCCCATATCGAGGTCTGAAAGTTGTTTAGGAATATCCTGCTCCCTTATCTTTAGTTGATGACACCCGGACCGCAAATCAATTTTTGAGAAGAACCTAGCACCTTGCAATTGATCGAACAAATCATCTATTCGAGGCAATGGGTATTTGTTTTTGATTGTGACTTTGTTGAGTTGCCGGTAGTCAATGCACATTCTCAGTGACCCATCTTTCTTCCTGACAAAGAGAACTGGTGTGCCCCAAGGCGACACACTTGGTCGGATGAAACCCTTCTCTAACAAAGCCTTTTTTCTCCTTTATCTCCTTCAATTCAGTCGGTGCCATCCTGTAGGGTGGAATAGATATCGGTTGCGTGCCTGGGAATATATCAATCCCGAAATCAATCTCCCTGTCTGAGGGGATCCCAGGGAGATCATCCGAAAAGACATCAAGGAATTTATTCACAATTGGCACAGACTCGAGAGCAGGCACCTCAGAGGTGGTGTCCGCAACTCGGAACAAATGATAGATACACCCCTTTTTGATCATCTTTGAGGCCTTAAGGTAGGAAATAAACCTACCCCTCAACATGATATTATTCCCTTCACACTCAGCAGTTGGCTCATTAGGAAACTCAAGCCTCATAATTCTAGTTCGACAGTCGAGTTTGGCAAAGTATGAATAAAGCGAATTCATTCCCATTATTACATCAAAATCAATCATCCCTAGCTCAATAAGATCGGTCGTGGTACCCCGACTACGCACCATGACAACAAAATTCCTATAGACCCGCACGACCGTAATAGATTCACCAACCGGAGTAGATACTGAGAAGGACTCATGAGGATGTTCTGGTTCTATCCCAAAGCTTGAAGCAACATAAGGAGTGACATAGGATATAGAAGATCCGGGATCAATAAGGGCATACACATCATGGGATTGAACAGTCAAAATACTTGTGACGACATCTAGAGAAGCCTCTGCACTCTGTCGGCCACTCAGGGCATAGAACCGGCTAGGTCCTCCCAGACCCCGTGCACCACCCCTAGCTACATCTCGCCCTGCTGGTGCTGGAGGATGTGCTGAAGATGTAGCAGCTGAAGACTGGATGGCTGGGCGGTGCCCCTATCCGTGCCCTAGCTGGACGCACGACAGTCTTTCTGAATATGGCCTCTCATCCCACATCCGTAACATACTGGCATGTCCATGTAATAGGGTCCCGTATGAAAACTCCCACACCTAGGGCATGAGGCCCTCCGCTGCTTCTAGAATCTCCGTCCTGATCGACCCTACTGGTGGAACCTCATGCTGCCCTAACTGGGCCCAAAGCGGCCTCCATGCTGATGATGATGCCCTGATGGTGGGGCACTGGCTGAAGACTGGACATACGACTGGGATGGCCCTGATGACCTTTCCCGAGGAACAGGTCTCCCACCTCCGAATGAACCCCTAAGGTTGCTTGCTGACTGGGCCCTACTACCACCTTCTCGATCCATCTTTAGCTTCAACATTTGAGCCTCTATAGCCTGGGCGGATCCCAGAATCCTCCCATAATTCATGTCAGAATGTAGAGCAGCTGGGGCAACTTCATTGATAACCAAGGGACCAAGGCCTTGCACAAATCGACGAACTCTAGCGTCCATAGTTGGCATTATATGAACAACATACTTGGACAAACTCACAAACTCCATATGATACTCCCACACACTTCTACTACCTTGTTTGAGGGTCTCAAACTCAGAAGCACGTGCTGCTCTAGTTTCAGCGGGCAAGAAATGGTCTATGAAAGCATCTGCGAACTCACTCCACCTCGCCAGAGGGCTCCCCTCCTTACGGAATCCTCCCACATCTCGAACAAAGAATATGTCGCCCCTTTCATATGATAGGAGGCAAGCTCTACTCCCTCCGTTTCAGTAACACACATAACTCGGAGGGTCTTATGCATCTCATCAATGAAATCTTGAGGATCGGCCTCGGGGTCGGTAGCTGTGAACTCTGGAGGGGCTAACTGAAGAAACCTTGTTGAACCAAGTCACTGCATGGTTTTGAAGATTGACAAATGCCTACCCAGTTGAACCAGGTCCATCAAGGCAAACATTATCAAACAGATCCATTTGCACAAGAAGCGTACATGCACAGGAGATAAATATGATGTGCGAATTATCTATGAACTAAGAGTTTGTCTCCTAAATCGAAAAGGTTGCAAAATGATAAGAAGAAAGAGTTAGAATTCAGCAAGGACAGAAACAATCGAGGAAGTTGAGATGAACACAAACTCTTCCACCAAGGAAGAGTTGCACTAGAACTGAACAACAACATCTCAACTACGGATTCTATAAATTGTTGAAGCATTCCTGCTGAAGAAGGGATCGCACAAAGACAGAAGTGAAACAAGAACTGAAAGCAAAATTACCAAAGAAATTTTGCAAGCAGAATCCTTGTGCGACACAAAAGCTACTTGAACCAGCTGGAAGAACCAGTTCCATCTGTTATCTTTTGAGTCTAGTTGGTTTGTAGTAGGTGATTAAATATTGTATCTTTCAGCTTTACTAGAAGCAATTGTAATAGGTACACATTGATCAAGTTAGAGTTAACTTGAAGTTTGTCGCAATTAGCTAGAGGCTAGTTTGCGACAAAGGGATTAGAGTTAGTCCTTAGGTTTACAAAAGAGTTTATTTGGTAAATGCTGTTTAGCTAAAAGTTGTAGTGAAGAGTTTGGGAAAATCCTACTAGGAAGTAGGTCGTGGTTTTTTCACCTTTTGAGCCAGGTGTTTTCCACGTAAAATTGCTGTGTTCTTTAATTTTTGCAATTACTTTTCTGCAAACAGTAGAAGTTGGGACACCAAGAAGAACCAGGTTCTTCTATAGAGACTGCGCTCGAAAGTTGGACACCACACAAATCACCCCCCCTCTTGTGTGGTATTGACGTATAAAACATCAATTAGTAACAGAGCAGGTTATCCTTGAAAAGGCTAACACCTTGGAAAAGATCAAAATGAGTGCACCACTTGGAAACTGGGAGGGTCAATCAATTGCAAGGCCATCACTCTTTAATGGCCAGTATTACTCTTGGTGGAAGAACAGGATGAAGGACCACTTGATTGGAGAAGACTACGAGCTTAAGGACATAGTCACTGATGGTCCTCTAGCCACCATGAAGAAGACTGCTGAAGGAGTAGATGTACAAAAAACTAGAGCTGACTGCACTGCTGAGGATCTGAAGAAATGGGAGAAGAATGCTAAGGTCAAAAAGTGGCTAGTGTGTGGACTAGGTCCAGACGAGTATAGCACAATCCAAAGCTGCACCACTGCCAAAGAAATCTGGGATAACTTGCAAGTAGCCCATGAAGGAACACCTCAAGTGAAAAGATCAAGAGGTACTCTACTATACTCTCATTATGAAAACTTTACTATCAAAGAAGGAGAGACAATCCAAGAGATGTACACGAGGTTTACAACTCTGACAAATGAACTCAAGTCTCTTGGTAGAGTCATGCTTGAAGAGGACAAGGTGGAGAAGATCCTAACAAGGGTCTTGCCAATTTCCTGGGAAAGCAAAATCACTGTTATCCAGGAATCCAAAAATATGGCAACCCTCACATTGGACGAGCTTATTCGAAACCTTACTGCCTATGAACTCAGAAGGCAGACAATGAAAATGGATGCTCCAAAAAAGGAAAGGAGTCTAGCATTGAGAATCACTAAGGGAGCATATCTGGAGGAAGATGAGATGGCCATGATCACTAAGGAATTCAAAAACTTCTTCATAAGGAAAAAGGGCATCTCAAGAGGTGGAAACTACAACAAAGCTAAAGCCCCAGAAAGGCCAGCCAACGAGGGATGCTACAAGTGTGGAAAGACTGACCACCATATCAAGAATTTTCCTCAGTGGGAATTGGAATGGAAAAAGGAGAGATTTGAAAGAAGGAACAGGAAGAAGGAACTGGCCCAACCCAAGAAAACCACAACAAAGGCTATGGTTGCTGCTTGGGGGGAAAGCTCAGATGAAGAATCATAAGATGGTGAGAATGAAGAACAGGTGAATGACAATTGAATAATCCGATGAGGAATCATATGAAGAACTAGAAGTAAGTATCTCCCATCTCAAAAACAAAATAAAGTCCTATCTAAAGAGATACTCTCTGAGTTGCTACTGGATTTTATGGATGATTCCGAAGAAACAACCAAAGAGAAAGAACAACTCTCTAAAGAATGTGCAATGCTAAAATAAAAATGCATGAACCTGGAAATCAGAGTAAGTGAATCTGAAAAGAAAAACACTGTCCTGATGAACCGGGTTCATCCACTTGAAAATGAGATTCTAGAGCTAAAATCTTAAAATTTAAAGTTAAAGCTAGGATCCAGTTCATGTTAGAAGAAAATAAGGGAAAACTAAAAGATAAGATGTATACCAAGGATGAACAAATAAGGACTCTTAAAGAAGAACTTGGTAAAGTCAAACATGAGTTAGATCGATTGTAAATGGAATAAATCTTTTGATGCCTTAACATGGCTTCCAGAAAACCATAGTAGCAGTCACAGAGGACTTGACTTTGGGAGTCAACTGCCCAACTGGGATCCCAAAGGCAAGTATCTCACTCTCCCTGAGAATAAAATCTGCATCCATTGTGGTAAGACTGGTCATTGCAAAATTGAATGTACTGCAAAAGAGCAGGTCAGTCGAAGAAATGAGAGTTTTGTTAAAAAGAAAAACTGGTTACCAAATTGGGCCAGAAAAAGCCTAATTCATCCTTTCTCCCATAGAAAAGGACCCAAACTAGTTTGGGTTCTTAAAACTAACCCCTTATTTTTTTTGTAGGTTCAAGTGAGAGGAAGCAGCCAAATTTGGTACTTGGATAGTGGCTGCTCAAAACATATGACAGGGAACAAGGAACAGTTCCTTTCACTTGAAAACCCCAAAGGAGGAAATGTCTCCTTTTGAAATGGAAAGAAAGGTGAAAATATAGGGGTTGGTAAGGTAGGTAAGGATACCACACGTTCCATTGAACATGTGTACTTGATAGATGGCTTGAAATATATATAGCCTGATCAGTGTGTCACAATTGTGTGACAGAGGTAACCTGGTTGCTTTCACTTCCACAAACCTTTTTGTGATTAACCTGCTTACTGACAAGATTGTTTTGCAGGGAAAAAGAATGAATAACATCTATGTCATAGACTTGTCCACACTGTCTGAAAATGAACTCACTTGCTTAAGTGTGTTGGACAGTGATCCCCTCCTTTGGCACAAAAGACTTGGTCACGCGAGTCTGAATCAGCTTAACAAATTAGTCTCTAAGGACTTAGTGGTAGGGCTTCCTAACATTAAGTTCAAGGAAGACAAAGTTTGTGAGGCATGTGCAAGGGGGAAGCAGGTAAGATCCTCATTCAAAAGCAAGAAAATGGTCAGTACCACCAGGACGTTTAAACTGGTTCATATGGACTTATGTGGTCCTATGAGAACTCTGAGCAGAAGTGGTAAAAAATATGTAATGGTGCTAGTTGATGATTACTCATGGTTCACTTGGACCTTATTTCTGACATCTAAAGATGAAGCATTTGATATGTTCACTTCATTTGTTAGAAAAACTCAAAAACATTTGGGAAAACGACTAGCATCAATAAGATCTGATCATGGTACTGAATTTGAGAATGCAAAGTTTGCTTTGTTCTGTGATGAACATGGTATCAATCACAACTTTTCTGCCCCTAGAACCCCACAGTAAAATGGGTTGTTGAAAGAAAGAACATATCTCTTGAAGACATGGCCAAAACCATGCTTCTTTCTAGAAAACTACCTCACAGCTTCTGGGCAGAAGCAATAAACACTGCATGCTACATAATAAATAGATGCATGACCAGGCCACTAGTAGAGAAAACTCTTTATGAATTAATTAAAGGGAGAAAGCCCAACATATCCCACCTTAAGGATTTCGGATGCAAGTGCTTTGTGCACAACAATGGCAAAGTTTCCCTAGGTAAATTTTATCTGAGAAGTGAAGAGGGAGTATTCTTGGGATATTAATCACATAGCAAAGCTTATAAAGTTTATAATACAAGAAATATGTGTGTAGAGGATAGTGTGCATGTTGTTTTTGATGAAACTAGCACTCTTTATGAGAGACAGGAACCAGAAGATGAGGAGCTTGGATTAGCTAGAAGCAGTGAACAAATTGAAGCAATTATGGAAGATGAAGCAGGTGATGGACCAGGTCCAACTACCCCGAGCCACATGACAGGGGGAACTCAACAGCAAAGTACTTTGGACCTTGGCCCTGATCCTGTTTCGCAACAACAAGACATCATGGGATTATCTGGAAGTGAAAAATTGGTGCTCAAACCACACAGATATCAGAGTTCTCACCCTCTTGAGAACATCATAACAAATTTGACATCCGGAATCAAAACAAGATCCTCCTTGAAAAATCTGTGTGCGTTTGATGCCTTTCTATCCTTGATTGAACCAAAGAACATCGGTGAAGCCTTACAGGATGTGGAGTGGGTAAATGCAATGCGAGAAGAGCTGAATCAATTTGAAAGAAGTCAAGTATGGAACTTGGTACCCAGACCACTAGACAGATCAGTGATTGGCACCAATTAGGTATTCAGGAACAAACTCGATGAGGATGGAACTGTTACATGAAATAAGGCCAGACAGGTTGTCCAAGGATATAGTCAAGAAGAGGGAATTGACTATGATTAGACCTTTTCTCTTGTGGCAAGATTGGAGGCAATCAGACTTCCTATAGCATTTGCTTCACGCATGGAATTCACTCTCCATCAGATTGATGTAAAAAGTGATTTCCTGAATGGTTATATAAAGGAAGAAGTATTTTTAAAACAAGCACCAAGAGCATGGTATGAGTGACTATCAAAATTCTATCTATAACATGGATACAAACGAGGTAAAATTGACAGTACCTTGTTCTTAAAAGAAAGGTAAGGATCTCCTGGTTGTGCAAATATATGTGGATGATATCATATTTGTGGCGACCTATGAAAAATTGAGTAAGGAATTTGCTAAACTTATGGGGAGTGAGTTTGAGATGAGTATGATGGGTGAGATAAACTTCTTCTTAGGCTTGAAAGTCAAGAAAAACTAAAATGGAACAATGATCCATCAACAAAATAATGTGAAGGAATTTCTCAAAAGATTTAAAATGGAAGACTCAAAAGAAATTGACACCCCCATAACCACAGCTACAAAATTAGATGTGGATGAACCTGGTTCATCCGTTGATCAGAATCTATACAGAGGGATAATTGGGTCTTTATTATATCTCAGTGCCAGAAGACATGATATTGTGTTCATTGTAGGACTGTGTGCTAGGTTTCATGCAAATCCAAAGGAGTCCCATCATACTGCAGTGAAGAGAATTCTGAGATATCTGAAAGGAACTACTGATTTATGCCTTTGGTATCCTAAAGGTAGTAATTTCGACCTTGTAGGATATGCTGATGCAGATTATGCAGGTTTCCTGGTTGACAGGAAAAGTACTTCAGGCATGGCTCACCTTTTGGGCTATTGCCTTGTGTCTTTGGCCACCAAGAAACAAAATCCAGTAGCCTTGTCTACTACTGAGGCTTAATATGTGGCTGCAGCCTCATGTTGTGCTTAGTTGCTATGGATCAAGCAACAACTTATGGATTTTGGTATAGAGGTTGGATGCATTCCTATTTTCTGTGACAACACTAGTGCAATTAGTATGACAAAGAACCCGGTTCATCATAAAAGAACTTAGCACATAGATGTTAGACACCATTTCCTAACGGATAACTATGAAAAAGGAATGATATCAATCAAATTTTTTTTTACTGACAAACAAATTGCATATATCTTTACTAAACCACTGATTACGGAGCATTTTGAGAGAAACCGGCTTGAATTAGGGATGATTAAGATCACCTAGTTGGAAAAAAATGAAAAAAAAATTGAAAATTTCTAGAAACACTAAAATAGTTAATTAATGAGACTAATCATTGCTCAGTATTATGACTTTACTGCCATACTCTTTTGCCATGTATTAATATGATTCCCTGGTTTCTAATGACGTTTTTCTATCTTTGTAAATTGAGGCAAATCAAAGACTTTAACACGATGAACCTGGTTCATCGCTGCTGGTTCATCTGACTGACAAGGTACGTGCTCATCTCCTTTGGAAATGGAAAGAAAGGTGAAAATATAGGGGTTGTTAAGGTAGGTAAGGATGACACACGTTCCATTGAACATGTGTACTTGATATATGGCTTGAAATATATATAGCCTGATCAGTGTGTCACAATTGTGTGACAGAGGTAACTTGGTTGCTTTCACTTCCACAAACATTTTTGTGATTAACTTGCTTACTCACAAGATTTTTTTGCAGGGAAAAAGAATGAATAACATCTATGTCATAGACTTGTCCACACTGTCTGAAAATGAACTCACTTGCTTAAGTGTGTTGGACAGTGATCCCCTCCTTTGGCACAAAAGACTTGGTCACGCGAGTCTGAATCAGCTTAACAAATTAGTCTCTAAGGACTTAGTGGTAGGGCTTCCTAACATTAAGTTCAAGGAATACAAAGTTTGTGAGGCATGTGCAAGGGGAAGCAGGTAACATCCTCATTCAAAAGCAAGAAAATGGTTAGTACCACCAGGACGTTGGAACTGGTTCATATGAACTTATGTGGTCCTATGAGAACTCTGAGCAGAAGTGGTAAAAAATATGTAATGGTGCTAGTTGATGATTACTCATGGTTCACTTGGACCTTATTTCTGACATCTATAGATGAATCATTTGATATGTTCACTTCATTTGTTAGAAAAACTCAAAAACATTTGGGAAAACAACTAGCATCAATAAGATCTTATCATGGTACTGAATTTGAGAATGCAAAGTTTGCTTTGTTCTGTGATGAACATAGTATCAATCACAACTTTTCTGCCCCTAGAATCCCACAGTAAAATGGGGTTAGTGAAAGAAAAAACAGATCTGTTGAAGACATGGCCAGAACCATGCTTCTTTCTAGAAAACTACCTCACAGCTTCTGGGCAGAAGCAATAAACACTGCATGCTACATAATAAATAGATGCATGACCAGGCCACTAGTAGAGAAAACTCTTTATGAATTACTTAAATGGAGAAAACCCAACATATCCCACCTTAGGGCTTTCGGATGCAAGTGCTTTGTGCACAACAATGGCAAAGTTTCCCTAGGTAAATTTGATCCGAGAAGTGATGAGGGAGTATTCTTGGGATATTCATCACATAGCAAAGCTTATAAAGTTTATAATAAAAGAAATATGTGTGTAGAGGATAGTGTGCATGTTGTTTTTGATGAAACTAACACTCTTTATGAGAGACAGGAACCAGAAGACGAGGAGCTTGGATTGGTTAGAAGAAGTGAACAAATTGAAGCAATTATGGAAGATGGAGCAGGTGATGGACCAGGTCCAACTACCCCGAGCAACATGACAAGGGGAACTCAACAACAAAGTACTTTGGACCTTTGCCCTGATCCTGTTCCCCAACAACAAGACATCATGGGATCATCTGGAAGTGACCAATTAGTGCTCAAGCCACACAGATATCAGAGTTCTCACCCTCTTGAGAACATCATAACAAATTTGACATCCGGAATCAAAACAAGATCCTCCTTGAAAAATCTATATGTGTTTGATGCCTTTCTATCCTTGATTGAACAAAAGAACATCGGTGAAGCCTTACATGATGTTGAGTGGGTAAATGCCATGCAAGAAGAGCTGAATCAATTTGAAAGAAGTCAAGTATGGCACTTGGTACCCAGACCACTAGATAGATAAGTAATTGGCACCAATTGGGTATTCAGGAACAAACTCGATGAGGATGGAACTGTTACATGAAACAAGGCCAGTCTGGTTATCCAAGGATATAGTCAAGAAGAGGGAATTGACTATGATGAGACCTTTTCTCCTCTGGCAAGATTTGATGCAATCAGACTTCTTATAGCATTTGCTGCACACATGGAATTCACTCTCCATCAGATGGATGTAAAAAGTGCTTTCCTCAATGGTTATCTGAAGGAATAAGTATTTGTAAAACAAGCACCAAGAGCATGGTATGAGCGACTATCAAAATTCCTGCTAGAACATGGATACAAACGAGGTAAAATTGGCAGTACCTTGTTCTTAAAGAAAAGGTAAGGATCTACTGGTTGTGCAAATATATGTGGATGATATCATATTTGTGGTGACCTCTGAAAAATTGAGTTAGGAATTTGCTAAACTTATGGGGAGTGAGTTTGAGATGAGTATGATGGGTGAGCTAAACTTCTTCTTAGGCTTGCAAATCAAGAAAAACTCAAATGGAACAATGATCCATCAACAAAAATATGTGAAGGAATTTCTCAAAAGATTTAAAAGGGAGTACTCAAAAGAAATTGACACCCCCATAGCCACAACTACAAAATTAGATGTGGATGAACCTGGTTCATCCGTTGATCAGAATCTATACATAGGGATGATTGGGTCTTTATTATATCTCAGTGCCAGAAGACATGATATTGTGTTCATTGTAGGACTGTGTGCTATGTTTCATGCAAATCCAAAGGAGTCCCGTCATACTGCAGTGAAGAGAATTCTGAGATATCTGAAAGGCACTACTGATTTATGCCTTTGGTATCCTAAAGGTAGTAACTTCGACCTTGTAGGATATGCTGATGCAGATTATGTAGGTTTCCTGGTTGACAGAAAAAGTACTTCAGGCATGGCTCACCTTTTGGGCTATTGCCTTGTGTCTTGGGCCACCAAGAAACACAATTCAGTAGCTTTGTCTACTACTGAGGCTGAATATGTGGCTGCAGCCTCCTGTTGTGCTTAGTTGCTATGGATCAAGCAACAACTTATGGACTTTGGTATAGAGGTTGGATGCATTCCTATTTTTTGTGACAACACTAGTGCAATTAGTATGACGAAGAACCCGGTTCAGCATAAAAGAACTAAGCACATAGATGTTAGACACCATTTCCTAAGGGATAACTATGAAAAAGGAATGATCTCAATCGAATTTTGTGCTACTGACAATGAAATTGCAGATATCTTTACTAAACCACTTAGTACGGAGCATTTTGAGAGAAACCGGATTGAATTAGAGATGATTAAGATCACCTAGTTGGAAAAAAAATGAATAGAAACACTAAAATAGTTAATTAACGAGACTAATCATTGCTCAGTATTATGACTTTACTGCCATACTCTCTTTCCATGTATTAATATGATTCCCTGGTTTCTAATAATGTTTTTCTATCTTTGTAAATTGAGGCAAATCAAAGACTTTAACACGATAAACTGGTTCATCGCTACTGGTTCATCTGACTGATAAGGTACGTGCTCATCTCCATACACTTATTGAAATAATTATAGTAACATGTGAGCATGACTCTATCTATATTTGGTTCATTTCAAATTCTATGTACTTATCAAAAAATGAACCAGTTCCAAAGAGTCCCATCGTCTCTTAATTAGCCTAGATTTGGGGATCCCTAACCGTCTAATGAATGACACCCCTACAGCGATTAGACTTCCACTTGACTAATAAATCTGCCCGTTGTACAATTAATAACCACATATTTAAAAGGCCATCATTACCTCCTCTTTTCAAAAGCATAATCGTAGAACCTAGTTCTTCATTCCTCTCAAACCAAAACTGATAGACGTTCTTCTCTTCCAAATTCTTCATAAGAATGTCTTCATCACCCCCTGTTTCATATTCCTTCTCCACCAATGATTATGAGGACGGTAATTCTAGTTCTAATTCTCCATCAGTATACAATTCACATTCTCCAGCTAGATCTTCAACCCCCTAAAACCCTCCAGTTCTTGAACCTACTCCTGAACCTACACCTAACCCTACTTCAGCCCCCAGGGCGGGTAGAGTGAAAGTTTTGGCCAGAAAATCAGTTGCTTCTGGTTCTCGTGCCAACTTTCTGGAAGAAATACTTCAAGATAGCAAGGTCCAAGATTCTGAATCCTCCAATGTTTCCTTCAAATCCGCTAATGAGGATGAAGCACCAGGTTCATCTAACACTGAACAGGGAAATCTTGAAGTTGGGTCTGCAACTGGTATGGCTGATAACAAATTAGTAATGGTTGGGTCGATTGTGGATGTAGAGGTGCCGGATAGGCGGAGAAAACTTGGTAAAAATATAAACCTTGAGAGAGAGGGAGAAGGGAGCTCAGTAAGGGGATCTGGGAAGGACGGTGCCACTCTAGCTATTTGTGGTCCTGCTCTTGTGATTGATGAAGAAGGAGTCACAAATTTAGGGGGAAGCATTTCTAGGGAAGCAGCAACAGGTCTGGAGAGCCAACAACAATCAGTAGATTAACCTGGTTTATCTATTGAGGAGACGTTGCCTAAGATGCTGAATAAGTTGGGGGAGTCCTATAATCCCAAAAGGAAAAGAACTCCTAAGTCCAGAAAGGCTACTTCCCCAGTTCCACCAAAGAAGAGGAAAGCTTCATTATCTACTGATGCTCCTGCCCCAAAGATTCGAGCAACAAGAAGTGTTGTCAGGCAAGGAGAAGAAGAATTGGAAAGAGCTCTAAGAGAGCAAAAAGAAGAAGGCTGCCAAAGGAAAGGAAAAAGTGGGAGAGCCTATTGAGGCAGTTACTATTGATGATGATGCGATGGACCTGGTCCATCATGAGGAGCAGCCTGCTCCAGTTGTGGTTGAGACACCTAAACCCAAGAAATCTAAGGCTTCTTCCAAGAAGTCAGCATCTGTGTCTACCACACCCTCTACCATTGCAAAGAGGACCAGGTCTGAGTCAAGAAAAGTCAAGATTACTGATGATGATGAATGGAGTGGAGGAGAAGATGAAGAGTCTGGTGAAGAGATTGACAAACTCACCATGTTTGGCAAGCGTACTATCTTGAAGGGGAAGTTTGTTAGAGACCTTGAGGAATCAGGGATGATTTTCCTGATGGATAACCTAGACGTGCAAGGGTGGAAGGACATGGTTCTTCACCTGGAAAGAAGGGTGGCTAGAAATGAGTTTGTTGAATTTATGGAGAACGCAGTTGTCAAGGATGGCAGGGTAACTACCAGGGTTCATGGAGCTGAAATCTCATTTGATGCAAAGGAGTTGGGGGAGATACTGAATATCCCTGTTGAGGGTTATGATGACTATACAAGGCAAAGATGGCCTAATCTGGATGGTATGTCCTCAGCTCTCAACATCACTAGGTTTTTCTGTGAGAATGATCAAGAAACTGAGCCCAGGGTAGTATTCAAGAGCGAGATGCGACCTCAGCACAAACTGTTCTTTGAGTTTGTGATCATGTTTCTGCTGCCAGGACCAGAGCGAAGGCACATTTCCAGCTACATGGACCTCACGCTTATGGTACACTTGTACAGGGGTAAGCAGATCAATTGGCCTGCTTTCATCATCCAGATCTTGGACAGAGTTGTGAATGGAGCAAAGGCACACGCTATACCGTATGGATTTATTCTGACTGTTGTGCTTGCCCACTTCAAGGTTCCTATGAAGAAAGCTGAGATGTCTAATGCTAAGGACTATTTTGGGAAGAATACACTGCTGACCTGTGACTACATTGTAAATGTTCCTAAGGAAGAACCTGGTTCATCTAGCAAAATGCCTGTTAACAGCAAGGTCAGGTCACTTGTGCAGGAAGGTGAGATAAAGGATGCGGAGATCCTTTGATTGAAATCTCACCTTATTGAGGTTGAAGCTGAGTGGGTTGCTCTCAGAACTGAATTAGCCAACGACAAGGAGAAGAATGAGGGTGTTCTTCAACAAATGCTCTCCCTTATTCAAGCCAAGACCACAACCTCATCTGCCCCTTCCCAGCCCTAGGAGTCCAGTGCCACCAAAACCCCTTCAATGCCCAGTTTGGGATTTTATCTTGTTATGTTTTTTTGTTGTTCTACTCATGGTTGCGACTGTTTTTAATTCATTTTTTTATGGTGCTTGATCTATGATCTAATCAATGAATTTTCTTTTTGGTTATTGATTCTGTCTCAGTTTCTTAAATAATTTACATTTGAATAGTTTCTTTTGATGATTAATCATGCTTTGCACCTGCAGTTGCCTCAATGGCCATGAGTAATTGTTAATAACTCTGGTAAGTTTATCATTTTTCAACTTTTCGATGATGCCAAAAGGGGGAAGATATGTGCTTCAAAGATTTTTGTGATATTTTATAACCTAATGAACTTGGTTTCTCTATGATAAATGCTTAAAAACTTTACAAAGTGTCTAGGTTGGATTGAAGTATGTACAGGGCTGGGCACAGAGTTTGTCATCATCAAAAAGGGGGAATTTGTTGAACCAAGTCACTGCATGGTTTTGAAGATTGACAAATGCCTACCCAGTTGAACCAGGTCCATCAAGGCTAACATTATAAAACAGATCCATTGGCATAAGAAACGTACATGCACATGAGATAAATATGATCTGTGAATTATCTATGAACTAAGAGGTTGTCTCCTAAAGCGAAAAGGTTGCAAAGTGATAAGAAGAAAGAGTTCGAATTTAGCAAGGACCGAAACAATCGAGGAAGTTGAGATGAACACAAACTCTTCCACCAAGGAAGAGTTGCACTAGAACAGAACAATAACATCTCAACTACGCATTCTATAAATTGTTGAAGCATCCCTGCTGAAGAAGGGATCACACAAACACAGAAGTGAAACAAGATCTGAAAGCAAAATTACCAAAGCAATTTTGCAAGCAGAATCCTTGTGCGACACAAAAGCTACTTGAACCAGCTAGAAGAACCAGTTTCATCTGTTATCTTTTGAGTCTAGTTGGTTTGTAGTAGGTGATTAAATATTGTATCTTTCAGCTTTATTAGAAGCAATTGTAATAGGTACACATTGATCAAGTTAGAGTTAACTTGAAGTTTGTCGCAATTAACTAGAGGCTAGTTTGCCACAAAGGGATTAGAGTTGGCCCTTAGGTTTACAAAAGAGTTTATTTGGTAAATGTTGTTTGGCTCAGAGTTGTAGTGAAGAGTTTGGGAAAATCCTACTGCGAAGTAGGTCGTGGATTTTTCACCTTTTGAGCCAGGTGTTTTCCACGTAAAATCTTTGTGTTCTTTAATTTCTGCAATTACTTTTCCGCAAACAGTAGAAGTTGGAACACCAAGAAGAGCCAGGTTCTTCTATAGAGACTACACTCAAAAATTGGACACCACACAAATCACCCCCCTCTTGTGTGGTATTGACGTATAAAACATCAAACCTGTTAACCATGTAACCGAAAGAGTCTCCCTGCCCGCTAGAAGAGGTGGGGGAAATTTTTGACCTCTGGGCCTGAGAAGCCACCAACTGCGTCAGCATCTGAATAACTCCCCTAAGGTCCCCATCAAAAATACCGGGACCGGAAGCTGGGGATGGAGGAGGATCAGGGAATATCAGCGGGAGGGATTGTAGCACCCTCCGCTGGAGTAGGAATTAGGATGGTCCGGTCTGGAGCGGAGGAGTCAAGAAGATTCATAGTCAGTGAATTATCCTCACCCGTATCATTCAATTGGGAATCAATGGCCACTCCTGTGGTGGCATTGGCCTTTTGGCCGAGTCACGTTTTTTTCTTGGGTGCCATTTACTGAAAGTTAAAATAATGCACGAGTCAGAGAGAAACAATCTCACTTTTCACTCCATCGCACGATATAGAATAACAATGAAGGGTATTATTCCTAAATGCCAAGAAGCCCCCTAATTATAGATGTGGTCGATAACATACCGATAAGAAGGGCTTTACTAGACACGGCTCCGAGATATCCTAGGACACTTTAAAACCTTAGGCTGTGATACCAATTTTGTCACGCCCCAACCCTGGGGGACGCGACCGGCACTTAACCGAGTGAACCCAGTCAAGCAAGCCTATTTGGCATTTCCCACCCGACTCATTTACTCCCCGAGAATTTAGTATAACGTTGTTTATTTAGTTAGCAGGAAATGAATTAAAAGCGCACGTTCGTGATATTAATCCATTCTTTCTTATATATCGATATCAACAATTAGGTTATCCAAACATACATGTTAATTATAACCTTTACGAGATGGAGTTACAGTTACAAGTTATCCCAACAATTACCCAAAACATACATGACCCACATGAGTGTCTACGGAGCCTCTAAGATAAAGAAGATGAACATAGTTCCGCCAGAGACAAGGCCCCAGCTATACCTCAAAATAGAACACCATACACAAAAGAGAGCAACACATTTTTATACATGGCCCCGGGAGGAAATGGGGCTCACCAAAACCACTGTAAGGAGGAGGAGAAGTAGGCACCACTATCGACGATTAGCGCTACCAGCTACAGAGCCACATACATCCATAAGAAGATGTAGCGCCCCCGATAAAAGGGACGTTAATACCATTGAATAATACTAGTATGTATGAACAAACTCTACTCTAGATAAAATAAACATCGAACATGTAATAATACAATTAGAGACATCAAATAACAATTCACAATAATAGGGGAAACACAAACAAGAGTCACCATGTTTTCTTATCCCGTTTTGCCATCTTTTGTATAGTAGTTCATTTAAAGCCAAGTGCCACAATTTTAATATACCACCGTGTCATTTTCACACGGAGTCCGATCTCGGCCCGACCAGCTAAGCCATCCCAAGTGAGACATTACAACATCATAGGTTTATAGTTACCACCGTGTCTTTTTCACACGGAGTCCTTTGATGACCCAAAAGGTCACCCTAAGTAATTCCAGCTAAATCTGTGTTCCGAGGCCCCAAAAGCCTCCGTTAATCTCACCTCGATATACGTGCGCAGCCCGAGCAGGTAGCCGGGAAGCTCCCATGAGAAAATTTGATAAAAATGTGATTTTTGAATTGAATAATTGAATAAAGTTGACTTTGGTCAACATTTTTGGTAAACGGACCCGGACCCGTGATGTGACGATCCTAGAGGGTCCGTAGGAAAATATGGGACTTGGACATATGCCCGGAATCGAATTCCGAGGTACCAATCCCGAGAAAAGAATTTTTAAAGAAAATTGTTTTCTAGAAATAATAAAGGATTTTGAAAATGAGTAATTATGTGAAAGCTGTGTTACCGGGCCCGTATTACGGTTCCGGAGCCCGGAACAGGTTTATTATATGTTATTTGTCCTATCTGTGAAATTTGGTGTAAAACAGACTTGATTTGACGGGTTTCAGATCGAAATGAGAGAATTGGAGTTAGTAAAGTTTTGAGGATGTTCATAAAACTTGAAATTTGGTTATGAATGTGATTTTATGCTACCGAGGTCCTAATGCAATTTCGAGGCCGGGAATAGTTCCGCTACGTTAATTATGACTTGTTTGCAAAATTTGAAGTCGTTCCGAGTTGTATGGGTCTGTTCGGCGCACCGTTATAGAATTCTAGAATTTCAAAGTTCTTAAGTTTTGAATTCAGGAGTTTTGGAGGGTGATTTTGAGTTCTAGCGTTGTGTTGAGTGTTCCGTGGGCTCGAACAAGTCCGTTTAATGATTTGGGGACTTGTTGGTATATTTGGACGGGGGCTCGAGTGGGCCCAGGTGCCTCGCAGACCCCGCACGAGGCCAAAAACTAGAAAAAATCACTGCTGGTGCACAATAGCTGGTGTGACCGCAGGTGCAGTTGCCCAGTCGCAGGTACGGGACCGCACCCGCGGTCCAGGCGTTCGCAGGTGCGACCTCTTCCGTAGGGGCGATCCAAACTCCGCAGGAGCGGGACCGCTGGTGCGGCTCCCAACTACGCAGGTGCGAGCCCAGGGTCCTAGGCCTTTTTCCACAATGGCAATCAGTTGCTCGCAGGTGCGAGAAACCCCTGTTGGCAGCCCCTCTTAAATGTACAAAATATTGGGTTTTCTTCATTTTATCCACCATCAACCTCCATTAGAGAGCATCCAAGTTTGGGCAGCACTTTCCACGACCACCCAGTGTAAGAGGTAATAAAACCCCATAAACTCCTAGTTTTAACATTAATTCCTAGTTAAATTCACTACTAAATCATCTAA